>CAUYTI010144193.1:0-128072 GCA_963575145.1 Galago senegalensis | reverse complement strand
GGCTAAGGCGCCAGCCACGTACACCTAAGGTGGCGGGTTCGAATCCCCAGCCCGGACCCGCCAAACAACAATGACGGCTGCAACCAAAAAAATAGCCGGGCGTTGTGGCGGGCGCCTGTGGTCCCAGCTACTTGGGAGGTGGAGGCAAGCGACTCGCTTGAGCCCAGGAGTTGGAGGTTGCTGTGAGCTGTAATGCCACGGCACTCTACCCAGGGGGACAGCTTGAGGCTCTGTCTCAAAAAAAAAAAAAAAAAAGAAAGCTATAACCTAGTAATAGCCTAAGAATATGGGGAGGAGGGAGGGAGAGGGGAGGGAGGAATGGATCGAGGGAGGGGTATTGGATGGATCACTTCTGTGGTTTATCTTACAAGGGTACAAGTGAACTTTTCTAAGAGTAAAATGTGAACATTTTAACACAATAACTAAGAAAATGACATGAAGGCTATATTAACTATTTTGATGGAAGTGTTTCAGATTGTGTGTGAAAACATCGCACTGTACCCCAGAAGTGCATTAATGTACATAGCTACCATTCAATAAAAAAGAAAAAAAAAGATTTCATGGCTCAACTCCTAAAAAGGTAGAAAGAAAGAGAATTAGAACAACAGCAGGCTTCCTGGTATAAGTCACTGTTAACTGGTCCCCCTGGTGGACTACATTAATTTCTGCCCTAATTGGCCCCATAATACTTCTCATACTCTTTTTAACTTTTATCTTTTATCAAAGAATGGATCAATATCATCCAACTTTTGGTCTTAAAATCACAGTACCAACCCTTAGAACAAGAAACCCCCCTGGGCCCATGATTCGGCCCAGATAGTAACAAACTTGAGGAGGGGATGAAGAGGTTAATGTAACTCCATCTTGGAACTAACTCCCTGCTCCCCTCCTGGGCAAGGTCGCCCAGGTGGAATCAGTCTATCAGAAGAAGACTGGCTCCCTCCTCTGCACTTCTGGGCAGCCAGTCTGAAGGGGACGGCTCCCCCCCTCCTCACTTCTGGGCAAGGTCAATCAGCTCAGAGGGAGCCAGTCTATCAGAAACAGACAAGCAACCCTTCCCAACAAAATACCCAATGAAATTCTTCTAAACACTTTAAAACCCAGCCCTTGTTTCACTTCTGGGTCACCCCTCCCCAGCCATGCTATAGTGTGGAGTGACCCACACATATGCTTGAATTTTAATAAAAATACTCCTTTGCTTTTACATGTGTGTACAGTGGTCTCTCAGTGGCGATGTGGGTCCCAATAATTTATTTCAACTGAACTATTGCTTTCTTGTATCTTTCCAAACAGAAAACTGTCCTCCTTATTTGGTCTCCACAACTTCTGTTTTGCTTCTCAGTATCTGTATCTTCTGCCTTTTTTAATTTTAATGTTACTTAGATTTACAGTCAAGTGTCATAGTCCATTCAAACTTTTATTTCCACTGTTCTCTAGTACTCTGGGACAATATCCATATTTGCTCCCTCTCAACCTCAGGTGTCAGTGACTAGGACTTAGCTCCATCCTTTTGCCTGGCACGGGTTCCTAAGTTGCTGCTTGTTTAGGACAGATAAGACATGTTGAACTAGTAGTCTTTACAGTCCTGAAATTAATTCAGTAGTTTTATTAAAATGGTGAATGAAATAACTTTGTTAAGTTCAACATTTCCTAGTTGGAAAAAAGACATTGGATCTCGGGTGACCAGAGTAGCCTGGCTTATATTAATATCTCTGCTATCTTTGTCACATGTAGCCAATGAGTCAGAAAAAATTTTTTCCAAAAAGGGATAAGCACAAATCCTCACGTTGTTGAAAGGCAATTTCTCAATAGGCCAACTGGAAAAGTAATATCTTAGTGCTCAGGAGCTTGTTGAAATCTGTCCACTCAGCACACTCCTTGCTGAGCAATATATTTAGAGAATCTTAAGAAAACAAAAGGCTTATCACACACACCCATGGGAAAACTATACTAGAAATAGAAAGTTTGAACATGTACCAGACATATCTAGTAGCTGCCAAACAGATTCTTGAATTTTATTCTAAGTAATGATGAAAACTAGACAGTTTACAATTGTTTTAAAAAATAAGAACATGCAAATAAAATATACAATTTTTTGAGAAAAACTGAAACATAAAAGCTGCTGTCTATTTTCATAAAGCATAAATATAAATGCTGCTAATCAGTTATATTAAAAGAAAATAAATTAATGCAACAGTTAAACAGATACAATTTTAAATGATAATTAATGGGTTTTTTTGTTGTTGTTTTCATGTTGCTTATTAGTTTTATTAAGACAGTCATTTTATTGAGAAGAAATTTATTTGAGTTTTATTAAGTCAAATTTTAAATGTTTTCAAATCATTTCATTTTAAGTCTCTTTTTTAACCATAAATGTAATGTATTACCAAACCTAAAATATCATCAAATAACTACTGGAATATCATCAAATAACTACTTAGTGTTCATGTTTCCAATTATCTCAGGAAGGATTTTTTAAATAAATGTGTTTGTTTGAATCAGGATTCAAATATACACATAGCAATTGTCTAACTTGTCTTTTAAATCTTCAAATCTATAGGAACCTTCTCTATTCTTTTATTCCTTGAATTTATTCATAGATACAAGGATGTAAAGTTCCATGTTGTGAGTAAGCTTGAAGAGTGCAAGAATTTTTGTGTGTTTTGTCCACTCCTGGATTCCCAAGGTTTAGAAGAGTCCTAGAACATAGTAAACATTCAATATATGTTTATTAAGTACCATTGAGATATTGAGATAGTCTGTCCTCAGTATTGTTTATGGTGACATAAATAGCTCAACTGTTAACATTCAGTGAAAAAAAAAAACCAACTAAAAACCCACATGTAAGTATGTACAATCTCAATTTCATAGATCTACCTATACTAGTTAGATTGATTATAATCCAGAGTACTAAAAAAATTCCGACATTTATGTTGTCCAGTGGCTCTCAACTGGTTTAGTATATGCCCTAATTTGGATGAACATCATAAAGTCACCTTAATATTATGAATAATAGCTATTGAAAATTGATTGCTGCATCATTTATTCAATTATCTAAACCACCCAAGTGTTGAATATTATTACTATCCCAACTGAAAAGATAAGGAAAATGAAGTTTTCACCATCAATAAGTGATTTGGAGATGAAATTAGGCTGAAAGGAAAACTAATATAATTGTATTTTCTATATATAGCTCATTTTAAAAAAAACTATAACATACAAAAAAATGAAAATACATCTTATATTTGTTTCAATATGGTGGAATAGTAAAGACATTGAAGTAAGAGCCAGGAAAACTGGGTTCATAAATAGGCTCTTATTCCACTTAACTCTGTATTGGCTAGAAGAATAGAAATCAAGAGGAACATTTATCCAAAGCCTTCCTAATTCATTCACAAGAGACCAAATGAACTCAGCACTCAATACTGGGCTCTTAAAAAATGAAAATAAAGTCAATTTATTTGTGTACTATGGATGAAAAATGAAGCATGGATGATATTGTATGTCTTCTTAGGAATTTGCACTTGGTTTCAGCACATGTCCTTTTTCAAAGTGAATGTCATTTTTCAAGAATATATGTGGAGGGCAAGAATGTATTTTTAGTGTCTGCTCCTGAACCATGCATGATTTGAGGGCTACTGGGTGTCTGAAAATGCCTTTGGGTTTGTTTGTCTGTTTGTTTCATTTTTGGTCTTATCTATTTCATTTATGAAATACATATGTGAAATGTATACCAAGAACAAAAAAAAAAGATATAGAATAAAATTACCATGAGTTGAATTTCCAAATATCCACCACATTGAACAAAAATAAAGATTCGTCATGACTCCAGATAACTCCTTTGTTCTCTCTCCCAGTTACTGCACCCTGTATTTCCCAGAGGTCATAATTGGTCTTTTATGGTAAAATTTTTCCCCTAGTAGTGTAACACTGATGTCATGCAATTGTTTTTCCATATAGTCATAGAATCTTTGTTTTCCTTTTATATTTAGATACAAAATTTAGATATAAGAATGAACTGTGAAATTAGTTTATTTACATTTATAATTTTTAATGCATACAGTGAAGCAAAGGTCAATTGAAAACAATATTTTTTTCTTATTATTCTGCATTGCAATTTCTGTCATAAATTACATGAATGAGCCTATTCCATTTCTATTTTCTCAATTTGACTATCTTTTTTGCCTATACCACATTTTAAAAGTCTTGATGTGTAGTGAAGTGAATTCTACTACTTCAATCTTCAATAGTGTTTTGTTGGACTTTAATTAAGATTGAATATAATTTATGAATAGTTCTAGGAGTAAGAGATGTCCTTATAATTTTGAGTATTCCAATCCATGAATTAGTACTCCCATTTATTTGGGTCTTCCTCAGACATTTTTAAGAACATTTCATAGTTTTTCATGTAGAGATCTTCTCCACTATTGATTAATTTTTTCTATAAGTCTTAGCTTGAGTTCCCACAGAAACAGAACTTAAGATGAGAATTCAAGTTCAAGGAGTTTATCTGGAAGGAGGTTCCAAAACACACCAGCAGGAAACTAAATGATATGCATGAAGAAAGAAAATGATATGCATGAAGAAAGTTTCCCACAGAAACAGAACTTGAGATGAGAATTCAAGTTCAAGGAGTTTATCTGGAAGTTCCAAAACACACCAGCAGAAAACAAAATGATATGCATGAAGAAAGAAGCCTACATTAGCTTCTTTCTTCAAAATGTTACAACTATGGACAACTGAGGCTTAATCTTACTAGGACACAGTACAAACTACTCCTCAAGCTTATCCCAATTGATGAGGAGTGGAAACCAGAGTATTTTTCCTTCAATTATCTACTTTTGCCATGGAGGGAGGGTTCTTTCCAGGTTATATACTCTCAGACAGTTGTTACTCTCCTGGTACATCAGTCACTCTTGCCCTTGAACACATCCCTGAAAAAAAAGTAATAAGGTAAGAGTTGCAGGTGATCGTAGTATAGTGATATTAGAGTACAAAAATAAATGCTCAGAAAATATGGGATGGCCACAGTGTCTTTAAAAATCAAACTCTCACTTCTTGTGCTCCTGCTCTTCCTACTAGGGCTTGATGATATACAGCATCATGGAGACTGACCTTCCTCTTCCTCTCCTCCTCCTCCTCATCCTTCTTCTTCTTCATCCTCTCACTCTGTTGCCCAGGCTAAATTGCCATGGTATTCACACTGGAGTTTCATCTTCAGTAAGTTCTTGGTCTTGGTGATTCGAACAATTAATCCACTGGCCACAGATGAGTGGTAAAGAATACAAAAAAGAAAAGAATACAAAAACACCAAAGCTCCTGGCAGAGAGAATGCAGATCAGGGAACAAGCTCTTTCACTCCCTCTCTCTGTCTCTCTCTGGGCTCTTTGTCCAGGGTATATATAGTTGCATGGAGTCATTTAGCCAGAACTCATTTAGCAGTCATGGGTCCTCTAAAGTTACATGTAGCAGGAACTCAGTTAATGAATAGCTACAATCCCTTTCATTCCCAGGCCTAGGAAACTTACCAGGCCTAGGAAGGGTTGGGGTTCCTGTGCAGCTGGAAGTGCAAGAGGAGGGAGACCTAAGGTGCTGCTGTCTCCCCAGCAGTTGTCTGGAGCCTCCTACACCACCCCCTTCCCCCACCTACCTTCCAGCCCACTGATTCCTCTGCAGGCCGCCCTGCACCAACACTGCCAGAGCTGAAGTGGCAAGTCCTCCAGCTCAGCTCAGTTGAGCTGGCTAGGGCACCACCTGTCCTGTATTCTAGTTCACAGCAATGTCTTCTTGCCTCACCTTTCTGAATAGCTGGTACTACAGGCAGCCACCACAATGCCCAGCTAAAGCTAATTTTTCAGGGTCTCCCTCTTTCTCAGGCTGGTCTCCAACTCCTAAGCTCAACGTATCTTCCTGCCTCAGCCTCCCAGAGTACTAAGATTACAGGCAGAAGCCACCGTGACGGACCTGTTTGATTCTTCCTTGCTGATTTACTTAAGTACTTTGTAGATTCTAGTTACCATCCCTTTATCAGATATATAGTACACAAATATTTTCTCTCATTCTATAGGTTGCCTATTTACTCTTGATTGTGTCCTTTGCTAGACAGATATTTTTTAATTTTATCAACTCCCCTTTGTTTATTTTTGTTGTGGCTATGGTTGCTTTTGGGGTCTTCTTCATAAATTCTTTTCCTAGGTCTATACCTATACGAGTTTTTCCAAAATTTTCTTCTAGAATTCTTATAGTTTCCATCCATCATGAATTAATTTTTGTGAATGGGGACGGATGTGAATCCTGTTTCAGTTTTTACATGTGGCTATCTAGTTTTCCCAGCATAGTTTATTGAGCAGAGATTCTTTTCTTCAGTGAAAATTTTTATCTTCTTTGTTAAAGATTAAATGTGAATATGGGAATAATTTCATTTCTGTATTCTCTGTTCTGACCCAAAGATCTATGTCTCTCTTATTACACCAGTATCATGTTATTTTGATTACTATAGCCTTGTAGTATAACTTGCAGTCTGGCAAAGTGATACATCCAGCTTTGATCTTATTATATAAAGTCATATCGGCTATTCTGGGTCTTTACTGGTTTCAAATGAAGCATAGAAATACTTTTTCTAAATCTGTGAAAAATAACATTGGTATATTAATGGAGATTACATTAAATCTCTAAGTCACTTTGGGTAGTATAGCCATTTTAACAAAGTTGATTCTAATGATCCATCGTCATCTCTAAACATCATGAAAATGCAAACCAAAACCACAATGAAATATCACCTAACTCCAGTCACAATGGCTCTTATCAAAAAGGGCAGCACCTGTGGCTCAGTGAGTAGGGCACCGGCCCCATATACCAAGGGTGGTGGGTTCAAACCCAGGCCTGGCCAAACTGCAACAACAACAACAAAAAATGGCCAAGCATTGTGGCAGGCGCCTATAGTCCCTGCTGCTTGGGAGGCTGAGGCAAGAGAATTGCCTAAGCCCAGGAGCTGGAGGTTGCTGTGAGCTGTGATGTCATGGCACTCTACCGAGGGTGACAAAGTGAGACTCTGTCTCTTAAAAAAAAAAAAGTCCCCAGACACCACACCACCAGGGGAGGCCTGAGCCCCTTCCGTCCTCCTGCACAGAGCCCAGGCCTGCACAGTAGCTCAGTCAGTAGACCTTGGCAGGAACCTGCTGGAGGAGGTGCTGCAGCAGCAGAGACTGCTTCAGTTATAGCACCACCTAGCTGTCCTGCACGTCTGCCATCAGACCCTCCAGCCCTACATGCTCAGTCCTTGCCATGATTCTGGGGCCACCCCACTCCCCAGCGCTCTCCTCACAGTGAGGGTCCTGCTCCTGTCACCTCCCCTTCTCCCGGTCAGCATCTCTCTGGTGGCCTCAGGGGCAGGGCTGCTAGACACCCACCTGCACACAGTGCCCACTTAACAGCCCTCCCCACAAGGCTGCAGCAGGGGGACTGTGAGATGGAGGACCTGACCTCCTGCCAGCTGGGAACATTTGACCTGGTTCAGTGAGGGCCCCAACCTTGTCCTCAACTGTGGACTATGTTTAGTCAGTGTTTCATAGCATAGCTGTGTGTTTTTTTTAAGGAACAAATACCGTATCTGTATATAAACAGATACATACTATATCTGTATATAAACAGATACAGTATACAAATATACACTACTTAGTTTTTACATTTTGCACCACACCTTTGTGTTCCTGGTTGAAGCTTCCCTGGGTCATGTTAGGAAGTGTCCCCAGCAGCAGCAGGTTTGTGCCGCGGGAGGGGCCACAAGGCATGCTATCCCTCAGTGCTGGGTGGAGGCAGCAGGAAGGACTGCCCTGACCACAGGCTTCGGCTCACCTTAGGCAGGGAGACTTAGGTGATGGCTCTGGCAGTCAGAAGCCTCTTGAATGCAACATAGGAAACTTGCTGATCCCCACTCTCTACTTCAAGCTACTGTCCCTCTACCCAGTCCAGGTGCCTTCAGCTTACTTTCCCTTCTCATAATCTGCAGTATTAGAGGTCATTAGAAAAGGGAGGAAAGGAAGTATTTTTAAAAGCCAAAGATTGACCACGTTACTTGAGAGTAGAAGGCAGAAGGTTGGTGCGTAGAGTCCGTGTCCATGGGGTCAGTGCCCAGCAGATGGTCTGCGCCCTGTCTGCCCCCATGAGCTCGTTGTTCAGACAGTCTGTGCCCAATCTGGCCCCATAAGCTCTCTGTTCAGATGGTCTACACCCTATCTGCCCCTGTGAGCTCACTGTTCAGGTGATCTGCGCTCTGTCTGCCATCTGTTGAGTTCCTGTTCAGTTGGTCTGCTCCCTGTCTGCCCTCATGAACTCCCTGTTCAGACAGTCTGAGTACTATCTGCACCTGAGCTCACTGTTCAGACTGTGCCCTGTCTGCCTCTGTGAGCTCAACGTTCAGACTGCACCCTGTCTGCCTCTGGGAGCTTGTAGTTCAGACCGTCTGCACCCTATCTGCACCCGTGAGCTCGCTGTTCAGACTGTCTGCGCCCTGTTTGCCTCTGTGAGTTCGCTGTTCAGACTGTCTGTGCCCTGTCTCCCTCCATGAGCTTGCAGTTCAGAACGTCTGCACCCTGTCTGCTCCAGTGAGCTCTGTATTCAGACGGTCTTTGCCTTGTCTGCCTCTGTGAGCTCACTTTTGGGTTCCCAGTGCTCTTCGCTCTTTGTCTCCTGTGGGGTGAGGGCTGTCTGGAGGGGGGAGCCCAGTGCTTCGCCACAGAGGAAAGAAGGTAGGCCCCTGATGACTCGGGAAGATGTCACAGAGTGGGAGAGGAGCCAGCCTCCAAGGCAACAGGCCCTTTGCCTTCATTTAATTGAGGTAGCGCAGCCGCCGGCAACAGGAGACACCCCCTTTGCGGTGATGTCTATTCTACTGCACAAATCACAGGCCTCACAGTCACCGCGCGCTTCCTCTTTGAAGAGCAGGGGAGCACTTTACTTCCACAGAGGTTTGTGTTTCTTCTCACTGCTGTAAAACCTCTTCTGGAGTAGTGTGAAGTCGTATTTTTTCATATCTTGTTTCTGAGGAGCAAGTGATATGAGTCCTGTAGGATGTCAGCAACGCCACTCTGCACTCTCAGCTCAGCGCCATCTTTCTCAATGTATGTACACAGGGTTGTTTTGTTTGTTTATTTGTTTTACCATAACTGAATTATTTTATTTCTTATGTTACCATGAGAAATCTATGCCAAATGATTAATTTAATATTTAAATAAAATACTTGTGGGGGGAGTCCCCAGACAAGTGTTGTCCCAGGAGCATGGAGAGCCCAATCTCACCTGCAGCCAGCCATCTGGCATCTGAAGCTGGTCCAGGGCGTTTTATGGGAACTGTTGGAGGGAGAATCTGTGCAACCTGCCAGCAAAGACCAATCCCCTCACCTTTTTTTTTTTTTAGCTGGGGAACCACTCACAGCGCCACCTGCTGTCCAGAAAGTATATTGCAGCATAACTATTCCCATTAAACTGGAACCCCACTGCATTTATAAAGGGGTTTGTTGGTATAACTTCAAAAGAACAGTAGAGAACTTAAACATATTAGCAAGAAGAAAACGAGTGACCCCATCTCAGGATGGGCAAGGGACTTGAATAGAAATTTCTCCAAAGAAGACCGGTGTACGGCCTACAGATACATGAAAAAATGCTCACCATCCTTAATCATCAGAGAAATGCAAATCAAAACTACTTTGAGATATCATCTAACTCCAGTGAGATAACTCCATATCACAAAATCCCAAAACCAGAGATGGTGGTGTGGATGTGGAGAAAAGGGAACACTCCTATACTGCTGGTGGGAATGTAAACTAATACATTCCTTTTGGAAAGACATCTGGAGAACACTTAGAGAACTAAAAATAGACCTGCCATTTGATCCTGCAATTCCTTTGTTGGGTATATTCCCAGAGGACCAAAAATCTCATTACAACAAAGACATTTGTATCAGAATGTTTATTGCAGCCCAATTCATAATTGCCAGGTCATGGAAGAAGCCCAAGTGCCCATCAATCCATGAGTGGATCAACAAACAGTGGTATATGTACACCATGGAGTACTATGCAGCCATAAAGAAAGATGGAGACTTTACGTCCTTCATGTTCACATGGATGGAGCTGGAAAATGTTCTTCTTAGCAAAGTGTCACAAGAACAGAAGAAAAAGTATCCAATGTACACACCCCTATTATGAAACTAATATATACCTTTTATATGAAAGCTATATATAACCTAATAACAGCCTAAGAATATGGGGAGAGGGGAGAGAGAGGGGAGGGGTGAATGGGTGGAGGGAGGGGGATTGGAGGGATCACTTCTGAGGTTTATCTTACAAGGGTACAAGTGAATCTTTCTTAGAGTAGAGTATGAACGTTTTAACACAATAACCACAAAAATGACATGAAGGCTATGTTAACCAGTTTGATGGAAGTGTTTCGGATTGTGTGTGAAAACCCCACACTGTACCCCAGAAGTTCATTAATGTACATAGTTACCATGCAATAATAAAAAAAAATGTTCCTCCTGCCTCAGCTTCCTGAGTAGGTAGAACTATAGGTATGCACCAAGAATCCCAGCTACTAGTTTTTTAAATTAATTTATTAATTAATTTGGGGGGGTAAAGATGGGATCTTGCTATGTTGCCCAAGAATACTCCTGGCCTCAAGCAATCCTCTGACCTTGGCCTCACAAAGTCATGAGATTACAGGAATAAGCCACTGCATCTGGCCAGGGCCTAAGATTTATTAACAAAAGTCAGAGAAATGGAAGTGCTTATCCACAGAGATAGTCCATAAAGTAAAAAACAGAGAGAAGACTTTGCCCTAGAGAAAACTGATAATTAGGGAGAAGATGGAGGATGGTACAACATAAAAAAGACACTATGTTGCCAAAGAGGATAAAAACCCAGCAGGACCACAGGCCATCACCAAGAAAGGAGAGCTTTAAGGAGGACACAACTGACAATGTCAACTGCAAAGGAAAAATGAGAAAGAGGGGGTGGTGCCTGTGGCTCAGTGAGTAGGGCACCAGCCCCATATACAGAGGGTGGCAGGTTCAAATCCAGCCCTGGCCAAACTGCACCAAAAAAATAGCCAGGCCTTGTGGCAGGCGCCTGTAGTCCCAGCTACTTGGGAGGCTAAGGCAAGAGAATTGCCTAAGCCCAAGAGCCAGGGGTTGCTGTGAGTTATGATGCCACAGCATTCTACCAAGGGCAACAAAGTGAGACTCTGTCTCTAAAAAAAAAAAACAAAACAAGAAAGAGAATAGAAAACAACACAAGGGGGGGCCGCAACTGTGGCTCAAAGGAGTAGGGCGCTGGCCTCATATGCCGGAGGTAGTGAGTTCAAACCCAGCCTCTGCCATAAACTGTAAAAAAAAAGAACAAGAAAACAACAGAAGGGGCTGGGCAAAATTTGCTTGTAGGTAAAGCCACCAGAGTAAGAAAAGCAGAAAGAACATGTGGAACTAATGTCATAGACTAGAAGCAGTGAAACAGATAGCAGGCATGAAGCACTCATTATAGAGAAAAGTCTGGAAGGCAAACAACTGGACAGCAAGCTTGAAGGGACAAGGTATAGCAAAGGTTTAATATGAAATTGGGAAAGACTTCTGAATTTGATCACAAAGAAAAAGATGGGGAAAAGAAATTATATGGCAATAATGGCTTTTTGAAGAAAAAAAATTAAAAGAAAACCAAACATTTGCACATGTATGAATAGGACGAAAATTAACCAATGTCCACACTTACCTGGGCTTTCTGTAATGGCGCCATCCGGCAGCAGAGCACTGCAGTACACTTCATACAAATTTGTAGGAAAATATTTTTGTAATTGTTTGAACTAGAGTCTTGGCTAGAATTTAGTATGAGTGACAAAGTGGAGCCATCAATGATTAATCCATATTCCTGATGTTCTGTCCATGCTCTGAAAGAGAAGACCAATGCTGTGTTTGAATCTATGATACACTTCTATTTAGAATATTGATTTTTTTTAAACCACAAAGAGAAGGATCTGAGATGATTCATCAATCTGGTCTTGACCTGTTCATTCTAAAGAAGCAACTGCCTCTAATAATGGCACAACAGTGACTTTCTAACACCTTTGAGACTCAGGCTGCCCGTGTAGTTTATAGTAACTTCTAAAATGTATAGATACAAAGAAGGTTGGGCAGCCTGCCTCTGTATAAGAAATTTAAGGTGAATGTTTCCAAGTATAGATCAATCAAACTCTGATATGGAGACAAATCATCAGTTAATCAAACTCCCGAATGACATGGGGAAAAGACAAAATGGTTTTAGGGTAAACAAATCACAGAGACCTTTCTCTAATATCTTTGCCTAAGTGAAAATGCCTATCTAGAAAAGACAGCTTCTCAAATATGACAGAATATCTAAAAGATATAATATTCATTAAAGAATGCCATATAATACTGATACATATTCTTTAAATGAGTATTATTTATATTAGTTTAGTGCAGTGGTTCTCAACCTGTGGTCTGCGACCCCTTTGTAACAATGAAAATACATCATGGCATTAGGAAGGTTGAGAACCACTGGTTTAGTGGTTCTCAGATTTCCCAGTAAAAACACTGGGTGGCTTTAAAAAATTGTCCACACCTGGGGTCCATCCCCAGACCAACTAATTCAGAGCATCTGGGGCAGGGCTTGTTATACACAGGTATATTTCACAAGCTCCCTAGGTGATTCTCATGCATAGCCAAAACTAAGAGAGATTAGGTAAAGGAAAGACAAATTTAACAGGCATCAAATACTTAAGAAAACATATGGGGGAAAACTTACAACTGAGAAAACTCTGCCAATTAATATGCTTTTTGCAATTAATAAAAACAGTGATAGGCGATGCCTGTTGCTCAGTGAGTGCAGCGCTGGCTGCATATACCAAGGTATGGCGGGTTCGAACCCGGCCCCCGCCAAACTGCAACAAAAAAATAGCTGGGCATTATGGTGGGCACCTGTAGTCCCAGCTATTCGGGAGGCTAAGGCAAGAGAATCGCCTAAGCCCAAGAGGTGGAGGTGGCTGTGAGCTGTGATGCCACTGCACTCTACCGAGGGCAACAAAGTGAGACTCTGTCTCTAAAACAGTGAAATAAAATAAAATAAAACAAAACTGGTGGTTATTCAACTTTCAGGAAATCTTGTGTGCCATTTAACAACCACTGCAGTAAAAGCATTAGATGCAGCAGGAGCTGTTAGTTACAGATTCAGTTGTCTAATTTAAAGCTTCACAATGTTTAATGTGCAAAGCAATCATCTGGGCATCTTGTTAAAATGCAGATTCTCATTCAGCAGGCCGGGGGTGGGACATGAGAGATTTTGCTTTTCTAATAAGTTGCCCAGTGACAATGGAGCTGCTATTCTATGACTAAACTTTGAGTAGTGAAAGCCTAATACACCTCATCATTCTTTTATTCCATATTTCTTCAGTGTATATCTCTAACACCATAATATATTGTACTTATCCATATTTTGCTTCATAATTTCATGAGCATTTTTTTGAGAGAAGAGTCTTACTCTGTTGCCTAGGTTAGAGTGCCATGGCATCAGCCTAGCTCACAGCAACCTCAAAGTCCTGGGTTTAAGCAATTCTCCTGCATTAGGCTCCTGGGTAGCTGTAAAGTGTCTGCCTAATTTTTCTAATTTTAGTAGAAATGGGGGTCTTGTTCTTGCTCTGGCTGGTCTCAAACTCCTAAGCTCAAGTGATCCTCCTGCCTCACACACTCCAAGAATGCTAGGTTTTCAGGCCTGAGCCACCAGGCCTGGCCATGAGCACTCTTTATTCAATAATTTAAGAGACAACCATCATGTGTTCTCTTGCTTTGCTCCTCTACTCATGTAACTAACTGGGCAGAAAACAGCAGCTTAATAATCATTAAGTAATATTGGTAAAGCACCAACTATAAGCAGGCCATATAGAAGAATACAAAGAATTAGTGACTAAATTTTTTTTTTGAGAGAACAGAAAATTTCCTTAGAGTGACTGAAGCATACATGAGAGAACATACCCAACCAAACAGGATAATAAATGCTTGATGCCCAGTTATTGGAGCAATAAATGTACACAGGGAAGAACAATGGGTTCTTTGTGGTGTGGTATCTCAAATGGGACTCAGAAGATAGGGAAGAAAGAGGTGAACAGACTGTATGTTGTGGTGCACTAGGAAAGCAAGTTGAAAAGGAGACTTAAGCCGGGCACAGTGGCTCTCGCCTATAATCCCAGTGCTGTGGGAGGCTGATGAGGGAGAAATGCTTGAGCTTAGGAGTTCAAGACTTGCCTGAGCAAGAGTGAGACCCCAACTCATAAAAAAATGAAAAACACAGCCGAGCACCATGGGAAGCACCTGTAATCCCAGCGGCTTCTGGAGGCTGAGGCAGCAGGATGCCCACAGCCCAAGTTTGAGGTTGCAGTGAGCTATGATGCCACTGCACTCTGCTCAAGGCATAGGGTGGGACACTGTCTCAACAACAACAAAAAAGGTGACTTAAAGCCCTTCAGTGCTGCTGAATCAGCAAGTTATGGAGAAACACTACAGGTTTCAGAGTATGATTGTGCTACAAACAGTGCTTCTTGTGAAGACCATTTACCTGGCAGAAGGGCTTAAGAGATCTGAGGTGTGAAGTGCTGGGCCTCTAATGTAGAGCACTTGTGCTGAGAACGGGAGCATAGATAAGCCTTGGGAGCTGAATTAAAGGGGAAGAGGCAAAGGAACAGAAGCTGTCAAAGGCGATTCTGGGTCTGAAGCCTCTATAATTTGGGGAAGAGACAGCTAAGAAGAGGAGTTGATCTGAGATAGTGATGGTATGATAAGTTTTCCATGTACCTTGGCTTTTGCAAAAATACCCCAGAGCTATGGATTCAATCATGTTCCTCCAAAGTTCGTATGTTGAAGCTCCACCCCCAATGTGATATTACTTGGAGATGGGGCCTTTCGCAGGTAATTACGTTTCAAAAAGTCGTGAAAGTGGGGCCCTCATGATGGGATTTATTCTTGTTATGGACTGAATTGTGTTCTTCCAAAATTTATCTGTTGAAGCCCTCACTCTCAATGTTACGGTATCAGAAGGCTGGGCTTTGGGGAAGGCAATTAAGTTTAGGTAAATTAATGAAGATGGGGTCCTCATGATGGGATTACTGGCTTTGTAACAAAATAGTCACCAGAACTCCCTCTGCCATGTGCGTACACAGGAAGAAAGGTGCCATCTCCAAACCAGGAAGAGGGCCCTGATCAGAAACCAACCATGGTTACATTCCAGTCACAGACTTTTAGCCTCTAGAACCGTGAGAAATAAATTTTTGTTGTTTAAGCCACCCAGTCTATGTATGGTATTTTGTTATGGCACCCCAAGCACACTAAGACAAAAGGACAAATAAAATTCGTGTCAACTTGGACTATCTGTATAAGTACCATTTGGCCAAAGGAAAAAAAAAAAAACACTTCTCAAAGGCAATTAATAAAAACCTGTTTATTCTCAACGGTGCCCAAATATGAGAAGAACAATAACTATTTTAGAATTGGCCACAGCTTCATGAATGTAGGCTATTCTTTTCTACAACTAAATTTAAACATTAGAGAAAAGGATGTAGATGTTGCATAGCTGTTAAAAGCATGAGCCCTAGAATTCAATGGACTTGGCCAACCCCCTATTAGTGGTGCAATTTAAACAAGTCACCTCATCTTGATGAGCTTCAGTTTCCCTAACTGCAAAATGAAGAAAATAAGATCGCCTATGTTGTTAATGTTCATTAAATGAGAATAATCACACAAAGGACTTAACACTGTTAATGGAACATAAAGTGTGCTCAAGAAATAGAAAATAATATTCCTTATGGGTCTCTGAAGTTAGGGTAGGGAAATTCAAGGGCATCCCAAAAAGGGAAATCAATTTGCTTATGGCCAAGGTAAATTCAAGTAATTGGCTCAGACAAGGCTGAACCTTGATCAATAGGAATTGCAGAAGATCCATCTGTAGGCACTGAATTATTATGCATCAATGGCTTTCCTTGAGATGCTTATGTACCACAAGTTCTTCTTAAACAGCTAGCTGAAAGCAGAGTTAAAGTGGCCAACTTGTCTTGAAAAAAAAAGAAACACACACACACACACACACACACACACACACAAACACTCTTGCCATGTTAACAATTATATGGTTCCCTTTGGAGTTCTGAGTCAAGAGAGTTCACAGAAAAGTGTTCCAGAAATTAAAGTGCATGAAAACTATTAACAGACTGATTTTATTACATTCCATTTAAGAGACCATGAAAAGGAATATTTTTCACTTAACATAGACAAGACCAGAATATCAACACTGAATACCTAAACACTAAACATTTAAAAATTGAGCTATTTTTCTAAACCCTGAGAAATGCAGAATTTTCTTTAAGTTAAAAGAGAGGTAGAAAATGTCAAATAATCTCAAATGGGCCATTTGCCAAGTCCTTAGGGAAGATTTTAACTTGTAAGGATAAAACACCCGTAAATAGAAAAATGACATATCACAAAAAATTGTGCTTGTTGCTTAAGCAGCTGTGACTAACATCTGTACCAATGTCTAAATATAAAAAAAAATGCACTTTCTTACTTTTTAAGGCTTCTGGTATTTTTAGGAAATTCATGCAGCAACTTTTTCCGATATTCAATCAACAATTCATGTAATCGATCTTCTTTCCTTTCACTTTCTTCAATAGTTTTTGTGGTCAGTTCTAAGAGTTCAGTGTTGGTTTGGAAAAGGCGACAGGCATAACATGTGGATTTGGCTGTCTCCATCTTGTCCCCAGTAAGCACCCAGACTTTCAGGCCTGCCGCATGTAGAGCTTCAATGGTCTCTGCAGCTTCATCTTGTAGCCTGGGAACACAAACGCTGTTATCCTCCAAAATTCCTTACCAAGATTCTACAAAAAGGCTTGCTAAAGAGCTTTTTTTTTCTTACAATTTTTACAATTCATAGCAATTTTAGAGTCCTGATACCTTATCATTGTTGATTTTCTTATAGATCCCTAATCATTGTGAGAGTGTTGTCTCTGGCATGGTTTTATGTATGACAGTAAATTTCAAATAATGAGGCTTAGAAACATTTGTGATAACTTCTGAGGTGTAACTAGTACTCAGTGGCAGAATTGAGAGTTGTTACTCTAAGCTAAAATTGTTCAGAAACTCATCAAACATTCTATCTACTGTCACTTTTGCATATTTCATTACATGTTATATCTCACCATACAAATACTTAACATGGCTCAAAATATAAGAACCCAAACACACTCTAATCAAATACCTAGAGAAGTTAGTAAATCCCCATCCCTGAGGAGCTTTAAGAACAATACCAATCATCTGGAATGAGAATTTAAGTATAATTCTGAAAGGTAAAAATAGAAAAATAATATTTCTTTGGGTTCCTTTTGGCCATAGAGTAAGAATGAAATTAGACTAAATGAATTTCATTAGAATTTCAATACCTTCCAATGTGGCTGAATATATCTGCAACTTTTTGTTTGGTTAAATCTTGTAATTTGCATTTATAGAATATAAAATTTATTATTTCAAGTAGATTAATGCTAGAATCCTACAATCATGTCTGAAAGAGCTCTGCCTGTATAGATAAAAGCACATTATTTTGAAGTATACATAAACACTCTGGTCTGTTATACCAGTTAGATTACACTCTCATGTTGTTCACTCTACCTTGAATTTCCTTTTTGCTCATCTCTATTAAAATCTTAGCCCTTCTTGTAGGCACCAGCTTAAATGATGGCTCTAGGACCCCTCTCTAAAAATGCCAAGGCTATTTCATAAACATCTGCATAAGTAAATTGATGGTTTAACAAATGTTTAAAAGATCTTAGTCGTAACTGATTCATTCTTCTAAGTTACATGTATTCTTTAATTTAAAAATCATTACCACAAACAGTTGAAAATCTGGCATAATTTTTCACACTTGCTACAATAAATGAATCTTTAAGCCCATTAACACAACCAAACTAGCACTCTGGGAGGCCAGGGCAGGTGGATTGCCTGAGCTCAGGAGTTTGAGACCAGCCTGAGCCAGAGTGAGACCCTGTCTCTAAAAATAGCCAGACTTTTTGGCAGGTAGTCCCAGCTACTTGGGAGGCTGAGGCAAGAGAACTGCTTAATCCCAAGAGTTTCAGGTTGTTGTGAGCTGTGATAATTCGGCACTCTACTGAGGGCAAAAAAGGGAGACTCTGTCTCAGAGAGAAAAAAAAAAAAGACAACCAAACTAAATCAAAGATTTCACACTTTAAGAATAAATTACTAATCTGAGACAGAGGCCACTCTAAATGACTGGTCAGTTAAATTAAAAAAGTATCACTGTCTAGTTACTTGTCTTCCACTGCAGTGGCCCCAATTAAATTCATGTTTGTCTCAATTTCATCAATGATCTTCTCCATTTTTTCTTCTCTGTCTTGTAAGGCCATTTTTGCCTCTAAGAGCTGTCTGTTAATTGTCTCATAATCATCTGGAGCAATTTCTTTGAAGGCTACACAGAGTGTCCGATACCCCTCCTAGAAGTAAAGGAGGAAATTGTTACCTTAATAGTAATGGAAAAAAGCACACATTCTTATTAAATTGCTTTACCCATATGTACAAAAGAGAAATTCTGACATGTTTTTAGTTTAAAATTTGAACAGATTCTAACTAAAAAGGTAACATTCAATTAGGTTCAGAATAATAAAATAATGGCTCTTTTAACAAAGACTCCTGAAAAGTCTTCAAGGCCGCAAATTCTGACCAGAAAGCTGCTACAGAATATTTTACATTAAAATAAGAAAAGTAATATTATTAAATCCCCAAATACAAAAAAAGTAAACCACAAAAATGAGTTAAAATTCATTTAAACATTCATTTAAATACCAATTCCTATACACATAGTCATCTCTAGCATTTCTCTACTTATTGGTAGGAGGAGGGGTGTAGGCTCACCATTGCATTACGTTCCACATGGACTTTAGTTAATTCAATTTCATGATTTTGCACCCTGGGGAAAACTGCTGAGTCTGCTCCTTTACAAAAGAGAAGTATGTCTCCTAAAATAAAGAACCAAAGCACTTGACTTAGAATTTTAAGAGTGGCACTAAGAGCCCTTAAGGTGGACTGACTCTCCAAGCCAGGTGTTGTGTATTCTGAGCCTTGCAAAGCTCACCTAAATGGAATGAGAAATCTTGACCGTTAGTCTGTTAGGAGAACATTTGCTATCTATTCAGGCCATTACAGACACAACTAATAAGCCAGAGTTTACAACACGCATCTCTGTTAAAATATAAGTCCTCCTAGTAAATCATAAAGGACTGGGCTTGCCAAGGAGCTGTAACTGAATTATTTTTGAAAATGTTGTCAGGCATGGCCTAGAGTGTACACTTGGCATCTACGTATGTCAAGGACCAAACTCAAGCTCAAATGAACTGAAATCATTTTGAATGAACTATACAAATTAGCTTTTAAAACTCTGGCATAATAGTTTTTACTGGAAATTTTAGAATAATTTATTTTGGAATTCTGGTATACGTGCAACTTTAGATCAATTCATGCACCCAAGGAATATTCACATTTGAGCACTAATAAGGGAAATAGCTGAGTTTAACAAATTAAAAAGTGTACCTCTGAGGTCAATGACCTTTGCAAACCACATCCCCCGACATTTCACAATTTATAGTAGAAAATATACATGGATGTACACACACAAGAACAACGAGTATTTAAGATATTAAGTGTTTTTTTTTCATTTCTTTGTACACATCTAAAATGTGTTTGAAAGTTATAAAACAAATTCCAGTCACATACTGAATTCTGTGACTTTGCAGTCACACCACAAAATATGAGTATGGTGGGATATATTCCCCCAAGAGATTGTCTGCATCTTTCCATTGTCACATTAAGGGATTTAGAATAGATTTAATGCTAAAAAGTAAACTACTGGGAAATAAATCAAGGATCTTTTAAAAACAAACCACCTGGGTAACACACACACACACACACACACACACACCCCTGCAAATGAAGGAGTGCTCCCCTACGGGCCTTGCAGAATCTGAGCAGAAGGCAAACCACCATGGTGCCTCTCAAAGACATGGGGGAGCCCAGGATGATAGTTTTGGTTCTCCTGCAAAGAGCACGCTTTACTCTGCCAAACAAAGAGCCCGAGCTCTAGTGTGAAACTGCCATGTCCTTTCCTGGAAGCCTATCCCTTAGTCATCTTTACCTCACCTGCTTCCAGGAAGTATGTGTATAAAGCACCAGGAGAACCAGAAAGGTAGGAAGGGATAACCAGCAACTCTCTGCACTCAAGGCTTCTGCTGTTAGTAGTCTCAGACCACCGAACTATACTGAGTTGCTGCCTGGAAATATCATTGGTGACTAGTTAGTACCCTGAACCATATAAAAGTCACCCTATCAGTTCCTGTTTGGACACCAAGGCAGAAGAATACAGTTCTCTTTTCAAGAAAATGCATATGATGTCATATCAGGGATTCTGCCACTGATAGTTTGGCAAATTGAAAGTATGTCCTTAAATACATACATGAAGACATGTATGAATGCTACTGCTTTGAATGACTTCAGCTAATCCTAAGCTACTATATGAAATGTTTCTTTTTCCTAAAATAGTTGATTGACATATAGGCCTACAATGGAAAAAAATGGAAAAAGTCAAGTTTTTAAGATGTGTACCTTCTTGAGTCTTCACAATTACACTCATGCGTCGGCGGACGGAATCAAAGTTTAAGGTGTGAAGAAGTTCATACCTTTAAGAAAAGAGAAATAAGAAAAGCATAATACCTAGACCACACTGAGAAAAATAAAAAAAAAATAGAAACATCTAAGATACATAAACATTTTAGATGAACAGACAGCTCTCCTCTTTGGGTCAGGATCACTGGTTGTGTGTACAACTGGCACTTTTCCTTGTCTTGAAATTTCTCTGTGTAGAACATGTCGTCAAAGAACACCAGTGTTGACTGAAGGGTATTTATACCTCCCACTCTATTACTTAAAATGTAAGGAGAATGACTACGTAGGAATAGAGGACAAAGAGCTATCCCAATAATCTGTATCTCAAGGGGTCTAGAACTCTGCCAGTTATTTTACTAACATCTATGGAGTGCCTACTATGTGCTAGGTGCTGGGAAATACAGGTGGATCTGCCACAGTTCCTTCCCCCAAGGAGTTCACCATATGATAAGGGAAACCGAGGGTAATAACTACCTTCCCAGTCTATTGGCTACTATAATAAAGGTACTCACAGGGGAGATGTGAGAGCACAGAAGGAAGCCATCTGAAGGTTGGCTTCCTACAAGACGTTGTGCCTGAGCTGGGTTCTACAAGAGTAATATGACAAAAAGGAGGACCATGGCACCCTGAGTAGGCAAAAGAGTATGTGCAAAGGCACAGCAGGATGAGAGAACATGGCTAGTAGGGGACTGTAAGTAGTACCTCCAAGGCCAGAGAAACTCACAGATAAGACAACAGCAAGAGATGAAGAAAGGTAAGCAGGGGTTGGAAACTTGAGAACTCTGTAGGCCCTTTGGGATTTTATCCTAAGAATAACAGAAAGCCAATGAAGTGTTTATACTGTGGAATAGCATGATGAAATTGATCAGATTTGTGTGTTGATGGTTGAACCATTAGTCAGATAAGGGATACAGAAGAGTTAAAATAAGAGTCAATTTTTAGAAAGAGTGTAAGGGAATATTTTCTTCAAAATAAACAACTTGGATACATGTATTTAACATAAAAATGTTTACTATATATAGCTTGGTTTGGGTGGGAGCGAGGGGTTCAATGGTTTGGGGGAATGTGTGTATGTAAGACATCTACATGTAGCATCTCCTTTGGTGTTGCCCAGATGGGGGCACCATTGTGGAGTGGTTAGGATCTGAACTCTGACAGTGACCCTGGGTCCTTGGCAGTCAGATCCTCTTCCTCTAGGCTTTTGATCATTCTTCCCCAGGGAAGCACATTACTCAAAGCACCTCTACATGTATTATAAGTTTCTGAGATGGGTCTCAGGAAACCCTACAGGCCAGAATGGATAATTACATTTCAAGTTCAGATGAAGAAATTTAAATTAATCACAGAGCCTAATTAAAAACTGTCATTAAGCCAAGATAGGTTTGTTCACTGGAATCTTTGTAGCAAAAGAGGAAAGGTAGAGACAGTGCTACATCAAGAGTACTTGCCCTGAGGCTCACACATGAACATCTAGAACAAGAGAAAGCTCTGGTTAACACCAAAGCTTTTATGGTGTTATGCTTATAATTATGGGATGTGCTTATAATCCCAGAGTGATTGCTAGGGTTCCGAATAGTAGAAGATTTCATGTATGTTCATTGATTTTTCTTGCAGCATATATAAGAAATGACATCTAGATTTCAGAAACAGTTCAGGCAGATACTCATTCCTACTACTAGACACATATGTGAACCAAATAGGAATTTCCACCATCAACCCCAGTTTCTGCCATTCTGTGAAAAATGGATTCTATTCCAACTAAATTTACATAAAACTCTGAACTATTAGAGCAGACTCCTGTATTTATAGGGGCATCAATTTCCTTCCCTACCTTGCCTGAATCCCTTTAAAGTTGACTGCAGGGTTAGGAAGTGACTCACAAACATCAAACACAGAGCTACTTACTCTTCTATTTCTTTTCTTTGGTTCTCTACTCTCATTTGTCCATTCTGATTTCCTAAAAATGTGAACCCGTACCTATGGAAAACAATAACAAAGATCTTTGTGTAGAGAATCTCTAAAGAATGGTTAATTTTCCCTTGCATTGGGGCTACTCATGATGTTTATTCTTTTTTATTTTTTTCTTTCATATAATCTTAACCTATTACAGCACTTCCCTTTCCTGGATAAGTTGATAACAGAGCAAGTCAATGCTCAGCTATAATTATTGTAACCAAGGGTGAGGGAATTTGTAATTCCAATTCTCCAGCTAATACACTGGGTGACCTTTTAGCTACTTAATCATCCATGGGCCTCAGAAGTAAAACTGGACTGTCAGTTATCAAATGACACCAAAATTACTGGGGGCACTTCAGAAATAACATATGTTATACTAAAGTGTCCACTGTTGTGTGATTTGCAAAATACAACATGAACATTCAGGATTCTGGCTGGCAAGCAAAATAGTAATGCAAGTTATATCTATGCATCGGTATTTTCTTTTTGGTCTTAATTGGTTAGATCTGGGAATTTTCCTAACTGTTTAAAGCAGCTTTTATAAAATTAAATAATAGGAGATGTACACAATAAGGTTACTGAAGCAACAGGGAAAACCAAATGACTTCTGTCCTCCTGTGATTTTACTTTCTCAGAAGTACCAAGAAGTGCTTACTTTTTAGCTCCTTTCACCAAAGCTATTTCATCTGGTGAAGAGGAGATATAAGTTAATTCAGCTGATTCTGTAGCTGCATCAACAGCATCATTCGTTTTAATTTCTACTGTATGACATAAGCACAAGGCACGCAGAAAGAGTTCTTCTCGATTCTGTGGAACAGCAACAGAAGAATGACTATTATTTTTTACTTTGATTACTCATTTACTAGGCAATGAACAGAGAAACAAATAATGTGCGAGAATGTTACATCATCTAGCAAATTGAGTAACATAAATCTATACATTCCTAATACTCAAATAACCTATATAACTTCCTAGTACCCAGCAGACTTCCTCATTCTCAGAGAGTATACCCTAAAGGCTGTGGTAATGCATCCAGATTATTATAGGGCCACCTAAACAAAAGCAGTAACTTCTTCACGGTTTAAAAGAGCTCATTCTAAAGATCTAACTCAAAATTCATCAATAGCTCAGGTGTAGGGAGACTCTGGTTCATTTAATGTCTAGACCAGTGGTTCTCAACCCTCCTAATGCCGCAACCCTTTAATACAGTTCCTCATATTGTGTTGACCCCCACCCATAAAATTATTTTCGTTGCTACTTCATAACTGTAATTTTGCTACTGTTATGACTCATAATGTAAATATCTGATATGCAGGATGGTCTTAGGTTACTCCTGTGAAAGGGTCGTTTGACCCCCAAAGAGGTCATGACCCACAGGTTGAGAACCGCTCATCTAGAAACTCTTAGGACATTTTAATCATCATTCTTAGAGGAGCTTACATTTGAAAAGGCAAAGCACAAAAAATTATGATCACAATGAATGACAGGAAAACTTTTACCCAAATATCATTTCCTACAATTCTTTCTACTTATAAATAAATTCTACTGGTTTACAAATTCTAGATTTGTTAATAAAACAAAAAAGGTGAAACCAAAAGAATAAACAAATGATTATCAAAAGTCTATGTTATATGTCTCCTAGAAACTTCATTATTTCCACTATGGAGGGCTTAACTCATGCATACATAGATCGATTTCTCAGATAAAAAGGAAATATGGAAAATGCCACCTTATCTGCTTTGTCAAAATATGTTAAAGGTCCATCGGTTTGAGATAATCCATCAACTTCTTGAGTTCCACCTTTATATTTGTGTCCATCTATACAGCATTCAATGAATTCCATGCTGTTTTCAGTGAGTGTTCCAGTCTTATCTGTAAATACGTAATCCACCTAAAAAACAAAAACACATACATTTTCAATTTCTTCAGTGTGATTTATTTTTAGTTCAATATAAGGCAGAGCTATTTTCATATCCACAGAAAATCTCCCCTTCTAAGATTTCTTATCAAATGTCTAGAGAATTACCCAGGCAATATTATCAAAGAAATTAAAAATACATGAGTTTTTAAAGACACTAAAATAGTATCATATGTCTAAGGGAAGACCTACTCAAATGTAGATGAATAGAAAGAAAAAATGTAACTATTCTATCAAACCAAAATCCCTCAATTTAACACTTTAACCTGTTTTGATATCAGGAAATTACATAAAAAAAAGTCAATTTTCCAATTCTTTTATTAGGTATATACCCCAAAGACCAAAAATCACATTACAACAAAGGTATTTGTATCAGAATGTTTACTGCAGCCCAATTCATAATTGCTAGGTCATGGAAGAAGCCCAAGTGCTCATCGACCCACAAATGGATCAATAAATTATGGTATATGTACACCATGGGATATTATGTAAAATGGAGGCTTTACGCCCTTCATGTTTACATGGATGGAGCTGGAAAATGTTCTTCTTAGCAAAGTATCTCAAGATTGGAAGAAAAAGTATCCAATGTACTCAGCCGTATTATGAAACTAATTTATAGCTTTCATAGGAAAGCTATAACCTAATTATAGCCTAAGAATATGGGGAGTATGAAGGGAAGGGGAGGGGGTAGATGGGTGGAGGGACGGTGGTTGAAGGGATCACCTGTATGGTTTATCTCACAAGGGTACAAGTGAATCTTTCTAAAAGTAGAATATAAATGTCTTAACCCAATAACTAAGAAAATGACATGAAGGCTATGTTAACCAGTTTGATGAAAATATTTCAAATTGTATATAAAGACACCACACTGTACCCCATGATTGCATTAATGTACACAGCTATGATTAAATAAAAAAAAATTCCTGAAACATAAAAAAAGAAACCAATATGTAAATAATTTCATGCTCATGTGAACAATAAAACACAAATATTGTCTAGTATGGGGGGAAGAGAGGGATGGGGGACAGGGGACGACTTGCAGAAGGAGCAAGGACACGAGGCGGGATCTCACCTAAAGTGCACGGACTAAGGGTGTGTAACACGCCCCCCGGGTGAGGGGCTCTTTTACAACGGGAACTTTAGGGGTGAGAACAATGTAACCTAAAAATTTGTGCCTTCATATTAATTTGAAATAAAAAATAAATAAAAATAAAAACTCTATCTCTTAAGAGTTGATGACTATAGCCCCGTATGAGCCACTGCATGAATATGTAAAGTTCTTATTTTATTTCAGAAATCAATGCAAAATTAGAATTCTATTTCATAACTCACGTTTGTTCTGATACAATAAGAGCTTTAACTTATTTGCTTCAAATAAAACATACGCTGGAGGAAGATACGCTACCTTTATGGTATATCATAGATTAGTGGTTCTCACACTAGGATTTGCATTAGAACGCGTGGAGCGCCTTGGTAACTCCAGGCCCTAAAGATCCACACCAGACCTTCTGCGGATGCACAATGGATTGTGCAATCAATTTTTTAAAGCTCCCCAGTTGATTGTGATGTGTAGCTAGGTTTGAAAATGATTTGTTCGGATTATCAGGAAAATGCACCTCTTTTCCTGTAGCCAGAGGAAAATACATCTTTCCTATGTAGCCAGAATATATTCCCTCAGTTTGCCCAGAAAAAAAGATGTTTTCAGTGAACGAGTTGTGGTTGATGTTTTTGGCTGCATTTTATAGAGGGTAATAGGTAAAATATTCGATCTAACAATTCTGTGTCTTTTTAAAAAATATAATTTAAAAATATTGGACACTGTCACAATCCACTGTCTCATACAAAGGTGTCATGTGAAGAATTTTTTGTGGCATTCTTACTTTAGTAGAAATATAAAGAATAGAGTGGGCTGGGAATGGTAGCTCTCACCTGTAATCCTAGCACTCTGGGAGGCAAAGGAGGGTAGATTGCTTGAGTTTAGGCGTTTGAGACCAGGCTGAACAAGAGTGAGACCCTGTCTCTACTAAAAATAGAAAAATTAGCCTGGTGATGTGATGGGCACCTATAGTTCCAGCTTTTCAGGAGGGTGAGGCAGGAGGATCTTTTAAGCCCAAGAGTTTGAGGTTGCTGTGAATTATAATACCATGACACTCTACTCAGAGTGATAAAATGAGATTGTCTCAAAAAAAAAATAAAAAGAATAGAGTCAACATATTTTCCTTTTTTCCTTAAGTACCAGAAAGCTCAGAGCTAAACTCTGAGCTCCATTCAGTAGAGAAATCATTCCATACACCAGGTACTGTTATTTCATTCCTTGTAAACACTTTGTCTTTGTTTAGTTTATACATTTGTTTTTATTGTTCCATTTCAGGTCCTTTACTATGGTTAATAGCATTGAACGTGGAAGGTATATAATTTATAAATTAATTGGCTTTCTTGGCTTTTGTCTGTTTAAGATGAATGACAATGATTATATCAAGCAACAACTATATGCCGCATATGAAGGTCTCATATGAAGATTATGCCAACATACATTCTCCTTATGTCACTATTTATTAACACATAAAAAATCCAGACAACAGAAAAATATATAAAGTACAAAATGAGTCTCCTTACACTACAATACTGCCCCCTTTCCCAGACAGAAATAGACCACTTTACATAAATCCCTATGTCACCTCCCAGATCTTGTTTGGTGAACATATATCAACAAATGTGTATTTCAAGATAGAATTCTTCAACTTGCTCTGTTTCTCTTACAATCCGGCTTGCAGACATTTCCATGACAATATTTATGAATCTGTGTTATTATTTTCAACAGCTCCATATGATCTCATTATGTGGATGAGTCAGAACTTATTTTACCACTTCTCTACTGAACATAAGCTCTTTCAGCCAACAGGGCACAACAAGGTATTTCCATTGGGAATGCAGGGAAGACAGTCACAAGTTCCTGTCTAAAGACATGACCATTTTACCTTTTAGTCTCTCATTCTTGTCACATTGTTAACTACGTACAGCTCATGATCCCTCGATAAGGATTTTTAAAAGAAATACTAATGAAGTTGAGAGATCAAAAATGCTAAGAACTCAGTAAAAGATACTTTAAGCCAACTACACGCTAACAACATGTCTTAAATGGGCATTTTATTTTTCCTTAATTAATTCTAATACATGACCCTTAAAAAAAAATTTGTACCACCCAGATAGCCAGATCAAGGTGCTTGGCAGAGATTTTCTTTTACATAATTGTAAATGCAAGTTTTTAAGACATCTTTCTGCTGTTGTTTTCAATTCCCCAAAAAACAAAGGCAGTTCTTTGGTTAGTGAATAAAAAAAGAGAAGAACATTATGCAGCTGGGCTCTTACTGTGATCCCCAAAGTGCTCAGGTCACAATTTAGAGAAACCCAGCCCCGATCCAAACCAAGAGCTCTCCAGTGGGAGGAACAGGAGGCATAGGTGATACTCACAGGAGACTAGAAGCTCTCTATAGTCACAAATTTCGCTCATGTTACCCTAAAAATATCAACTCTTTTGACAAACATTTTTAAAAAGAAAGGGTTTTATGGCCAGTATATCCATTGACCAATAAACCATTTTACTTTGAGGAGTTAAAAAACAAGCCAAACAACTCACTCTGTCTAGTACACAATTTCTTTAGGTGACCACAAATATCTTGCTATTTGCATTTTCACCATTTTAACTAGGTGTGTGTGTTTGGGGGAGTTTGGCAGGGAGGATAGCATAAGCACCACACTCACTCTTAGATCTTCTGACTCTCATCTAACTGCATCCATTAGTTCCCACATCAACTGTTTAAACAAATAATCATTGTCAGGGCACTTGACTGAACTCAAAAAACTTTCAAGGAGCATATTGAAGAGAAATGGAATCAGGCCGGCTGGCTCATACTTGTAATCTCAGAACTACCTATGGAAGGCCGAGGTGGGTGGATTGCTTGAGCTCAGGAGTTCCAAACTAGCCTGAACAAGAGCAAGAGCAAGACCTCATCTCCATTAAAAATAGAAAAACTAGCCAGGCATAGGGGCAGCTGCCTGTAGTGCCAACTACTCAGGAGGCTTAGGCAAGAGGATCACTGGAACCCAGGAGTGTGAGGCTACTGTGAGCTATGATGCCTCAGTACTCTAGCCTGGGTGACAGAGTGACACTTTGTCTCAAAAAAAATAATCAACAAAAATACAGAGATATGGCTTAAACTACTACCAACCCTGATGTGGTTAAGACATAACCTAGATCCACTTTCTTGAAGCCCTCAAGCTGCTCAGTTTGAGGAATGATAACCAAGCCTGTTGAGGTATGGTAGAAACTATAGATATTCTCACCAGAAACAAGCTCAGACACAACATTTTGGATATATTTCATAACCAAATTTAACAAAATATTATTTATTCTGACAAAAGCAATTTGTAGAATGATAAAACCAAATGACGTCTCATGTTCCTACTTTTGTATACCTTTTCATATAACTGTATTCATAAAGCAAAAATAATCTTTTGTTGGATCTCACATCCTGCTTTTCGAGTCAAAAAAGAAGGTCCCTTTACCAATAGCCCCAAAGAAACCCATTCTAAGAATGGTCCTCTACTGACATCTTGTGGATCTTTGTTGAAAAAATAATAAAAGGCTACAATGTTTTTTGTCCTTCTAATTTTCCAGACCCGCACATCCCCCAGCTATGTTCGCCTACTGGTAACATCCTGTTACACCCACTCCATTTCTCTCAGTACACATTTACACCCACATTGCCTTTTTTTCAAACCTTAGAAAAGTAGGCTTATTTCATCATGACACTTGACCACAGAATATTTCACTGTGTATTTTCAAGAATAAGAAGATCCCCTTATTTAACCACAACATGAACACGCCATACCTAAGAAAATCAACATAAATTTAATATCACCCAGACTCCATTATTTACTACAATTCTTTCTACTGTCCCCATATCCTTTGCGGCTTCTATTTTTCCAAGGTAGGATCCACTCCCGATGCACTCAGATCATTTGACTGTTGTCTCTGTCGTTTCACACAGCCCAGAACAATCCCCCCGACTCCCTCCGTCCTTTGTGATATCAAATCCTTTAAAGACTCCAGGTCAGACGACCTTCATCATGCCTCACCTTCTCAAATTGCCCCTTTCCTCGTGATATTGCAATCAAACATTTCTATCAAGATCATCACACAGATGGATCACACTGACGGCACATAGTACTGGGTCAGACCACTATTGACACTGCCAACCTTGACCACTTGATTAAGGTGGTGTCCGTCAGACTTTTACACTGTACGAGCACATTTTTTTTCTTTTTAAAAGTAATCTGTGGAGTTTCAGCTTAAGACTTTTTTTCTGAAAACATTTTACTGAGCCAATTATTACCACGGGGGTTATAAGAAGATATCATTTTTCTAATTATATTTTTCCTTATAATTCAGTAGCTGGCATTCCTCTGGTTAAAAAAAAAAACACAAGAGTGTTCCTCTTTTCCCTCCTTTTATTTCTAACATCACCATGGATTCACAGGCTTTTTCCTAAGTCAGTGCATTATAAACTATTTCCGTCATTTTTTTTTGATGTTTAAATTAGCTCAGACTTAGCCAGCTAGTGTCCCTTCAAGTTGGTTCCTGTGTCCTTATGACATGTTTCCATCATTCTCTGCTCTTCTTACTTTCTAGTACAGCACGATATCATCCTGTGCTTGTACATTACCTGCAATCAGCCATTTCTCCAAAGAAACTTGATTCATCTCTGTGGGAATGATGTTCAGAAACAAAGCACCGAGTGTTAGGTGTGTTCGCTGCTACTGAGGATTATCGCATCTATATTCTTTCAATCACTGGAGTGAGGAAAGGGGAAGCGTGCACACATGCACACTTTAATCATGAGTTCATTAGTCATCTTCCGACTATAACTATGGCGGGGAGCTTACAGCAGAGATGAATATTCTAACAAGACAAAGTAGGAAAGGCAGGTTTTTATTAACAACTTTGGTAAAGAAATCAGAGAGCTACTTAGGCAGCCGGTACTTGAGGGATTACAAACAGAAAGGAGGGAAGCTCATTAAGGGGAGCCTTCCTTTCTAGTTTCCTCCTTATTAATTTGGCGTGAAGCACGAGAAAGGGAAGCTGGAAGGCAAGTTTTAGGCCACTTCATGGGGCTGGGCAGACCAAAAGTCTTGAGCTGATAAAGTAGCTGGATGTTGAGGTACCAGGATCCCCGACAAATAGGGGGGAACACAGAATAGAACCCAGCACTTGGGACCAGTTTTCCTCCAGCCACATTTATAGTTTAAGCAGTGCAGAGAGTAAGGCGAACAGGCAGTCAGAAATCATCAGCAAAGCAAAGGAAATGGGTGACAAAGTTACAGCGCCAGAGAGAGAGAAAGTGGAGTTCATGAACTGACAAGTAGGAGGAGGCCTAGCAAACCACCCTGATTCTTAGTTGGAACTCCTAGAGGGCTACACTCTAGACACGAGGGTCCTAATGCCACCACCCTTTAATACAGTTCCTCATGTTGTAGTGACCCTCAATCATAAAATTATTTCTGTTGCTACTTCAAAACAGTAATTTTGCTACTGTTATGAATCATAATGTAAATATCTGATATGCAGGATGTATTTAGGTGACCCCTGTGAAAGGTTCATTTGATCCCCAAAGGGGTCACGACCCACAGGTTGAGAACCACTGCTCTAGAAGCAGGAGTGAACCAGAGGCAAATTGGGACATATAAGGACTCAAAACTAGCCTTGGTCAGCAAAGGCCTAAGTTGAATTAAGGTGATCTGATCCTCTGCTGCCTGACAGGAAAGGGCATCCTTACTGGCAAAGGATCACACGACCTGGAGCCTCTTCAATCTCGACTTACTGGTGTACAAATAAATAAGAGGGGAGAGAGGCCAGAAACAGAATATAAGTGACAGGGAAGTTACCAGACACAGACTTTGAAATAATTGTGATAAATAAGTTCAAGAAAATATGTGCAAGACAGAGAATGTCACTAGACAACTACAATAATCTACAATAAAAATCCAAAAGGAAGTCTGGAACAGAAAATAAAATAGCTAAAGTTAAGACCTTGAGAGATGGATTTTGCAGCAGACAGGATAAAGTGGAAGCCAGGACCACTGTACCAAATGATACGCAGAGAGCAGCATGGGAGGAAAAAGGAGGGACATTCCTGAGAAGAGTCTCCGAGACATATAGGACATGGTGTGAAAGTCTAACCTAAGTGAGGTTGGGGGACCTAAAAGGACAAGAGCAAGGGAACAGGGCAGAAAGAAGCAACCCTACAGGGAGCAGACAGACTCCTTAACAAACACAACTCCGTAAGACTGACACAAGAAGAAATAAATAGTTCTCTGTCTATGAAAGAAGTGAAACCAGTTATTAAAAATCTTCCTCAAAGCAAGATTCCAGGCCTAAATGGCTTGCTTCACTGATGAATTGTTTCAAATACTTAAAGAGAAAACAGAATTGAACTTACACAAAAACTTCCAAAACACAGAAGTGTCATAATCAAAGCTTGAAAAGAACACTTTAAGAAATAAAAGTTACAAACTATTAATAGTAATATGGGTGTGTAAATCTAATCCAGTGATACTTAACAGTGATAATAAAACCTCACAAGCAAGTGAGGCTTATGGGAAAAGAAATCCATGTAACTTAATATATTAACAGGAAAATGAGTGGAAAAGCATCTGGTCACCTCGGTAGATGGGAAAAGGCATTTGATATAATTCAACTTTCGCTTGTGACTTTAAAAAAAAACACCTCTTGGCAATTTAGAAGAGAAAGAGACTTCTTTAATCTGAATAAATAGTAGCTACAAGAAACCTACAGCAAATATAATTATTGTTAGATTACTTTTTAAATTTCCCTTGAGATCAGGAGTAGGATAAGGACATCTGCTGGCAACACTTCTATTCAGTATTGCACTGGAGATTCTAGTCAACAAGAAAAAGGGTATAAAAGGCTTAAGGATTACAAAAAAATCTAAAGGAGCTACAATTTGAATGAATATGTATATTTAACAATGTTGATATAAGCTCAAAGTATAAGAATCCATTTCCCTTTTGTAGATCAGGACAATAAGTATACTTAAAAAAAATTACAGTATCATCCAAAAGTCATCAAACACCTAGGAACAAATCTAACAAAAGATATGTAAGCTCTTCACACTAAAATCTATAAAATAATGTTGAGAAAGTTTTTATAAACCTGTTTAAATATAATAATACACCGGGTTCATAGGTTGGAGCCTTGATAATGTAAATACGTCAATTCTTCCCAACTTTATTTATGAAGTCAATAAACATCTCAACAAAAAGTGCAGTAGGTTATAATGAAAATTGATGAGCTTATGGTAAAATTTATTTGTATATGCAAAAGGCCAAAAATAGACAAACTAACCTTAAAGAACAAAGCTGGAGGATCCATACAACCAGAAATCAAGACCTATAGATGCAATTAAGCCAATTAAGAACGGCCTATTCAATAACTGTTGTTGGCTCAGACACCCCTATGGACGCTATATGACACTAAAGGCACAGGCAACCAAAGAAAAATTAAGTAAACGTCACCAAAATGAAAAATATTATGCTTCCTAGGACACTATCAAGATAGTCGAAAGACAACTCAGGGAACAGGCTAAAACATTTATAAATCATGTATCTGATAAGGGACTTTTATTCAGAATATATAAAGAACTCCTTAAAAACTGGGCAAAGAATCTGAATAGCCATTTCTTCAAAAAAGATACAGAATTGACCAATAAACACGAAAAAGTTGCTCTTCATCAACAATCAATGTGACAATACAAATTAAAACCACAATGTGATATCTCAGGGCACAACTGCTGAGACATAGAAGCAATTCAAGTGCTCATAAACCCATAAATAGATCAATAAATTGTGGTATATATACACCATGGAATATTATTCAGCTAAAAAAAAGATAATGACTCATCTTCTGTGTTTACCTGGATGGAGCTGAAACACATTCTACTTTGTCAAGTATGGCAAAATGGAAATGCAAGTATCCAATGTACTCAATACTAATATGAATCTAACAAAAAACAACTACATGCCCATAGGAGAGACCGACACAAGCATATATAAGCAGGTGGGGGGAGGGAAAGGGGAGAAGGGGGGGATTGATAAGCTCTCACCTGATGACCACATTGTGAGGGTATACAGTCCTTCTCTCCTCTGGAGAGAAGGACTCAACTACCTCAACTACAACTTGAACTTTACCTTAGAAACACAAACAATAGAACCTAATCATTTGTGCTTTCATATTAATCTGAATCAAGAAAAATTATACAAAATAAAACAATTTTTCAAAAACCACAATTTGATGCCACTTCACACCCATTAGAATAGCTACAATCAAAAAGAATGACAAGTGTGAGTGAGGATTTGGAAAAATTGGAAGCCTCATAGGTTACTAGTTTGGCAGTTCTTCAAAATATTAAGCTTGGTGGCACCATATGACCCAGAAATTCCAATCCTAGGTATAAATGCCCAAAAGATATAAAAATATGTTTATACAAAAATTTGTACATGTTCATAGCAGCATTATTTATAATAGCCCCAAACTGAAAGCAACTCAAATATTCATTAAACTAATAAACGAACAGGTGAAAGGTGGCACATCCATACAATGGAGTATTAGCAATGTATTATGAATGAAGAACTGATATATACTACAACTTGAATGAACTTTGAATACATTATAATAAGTGAAAGAAGCCAGGCACAAAAGACCACAGACCATATGACTCCATTTATATGAACTGCCCAAAACAAGGTAATTCACAAAGACAGAAAGCAGATTGACTAGTGGTCGCCTGGGGCTGGGTAAGTCAGGAAGGTAGGCAGCAATGGGGAGTGACTGCTAGTGAGTATGGGGTTTATTGATGGGGTGAATATATTCTGGAATTAGATGGTGGTCATTGAGCCAAACTTCATGAATATAGTTTAAAAGCCCACTAAATTGTACATTTTAAAAGGGTGAACTTTATGTATGGAATTATATCTCAATAAGACAGCGGTTCTCAACCTGTGGGTCATGACCCACAGGAACTGTATTAAAGGGCTATGACATTAGGAAGGTTGAGAACCACTGCATAAGCCTATTTAAAACCACTATATTGAAAGTGATACAGAAGACTCACCCCATCTCTGTTCCTTCTACCCTATCCCTACCCATCCCCTTTATGTAACCATTCTTCTTAGTTTGGGGCTTATCCATCCTGTGTTCCTGTCTTTTTGTAAAAATAATAATATATTGGGTGGCACCTATGGCTCAGTGGGTAGGGTGCCAGCCCCATATACCAAAGGTGATGGGTTCAAACCTGGCCCCGGCCAAACTGCAATAAAAAATAGCTGGGCATTGTGGTGGGCACCTGTAGTCCCCCAGCTACTGGGGAGGCTGAGGCAGAAGAATTGCCTAAGCCCAGGAGTTGGAGGTTGCTGTGAGCAGTGTGATGCCACAGCACTCTACTGAGGGTGATAAAATGAGACTCTGCCTCTACAAAAAAAAATAGTCATTTTTTCTCCTTTCATTCACAAAAGGTAGCATACTACATAACTCTTTATCTCACATTTTAAGTTATTAATATTACCAAGACATCACTGTATGTCAATATGTAAATATCTTCTTAGTCTTTCTACAGTTACATAGTATTCCATAACCCAGTTTATTTCAAATGGTCATTTAGATTCTTTACAATATTTTTTTTTTTACTAAAAACAATGCTGCGATCAATAACGTTGACGCCTGTGTTGTTTCATATTTGTGGAGGGGCATCTTCTGATTAAATTACTAGAAGTGAGATTGCTGTGTCAAAGAATAAAGATTGGTAAACCAGTCTCCAGGAGTCATTTACTTCCACACTCCCACAAGTAATGTTTAACTATTTTCATACTGTATTGCCCACAGAATATGTCACCAAGCTTGCCAAAGCTCTTCCATACTCTCAGCTGACTTCGTTTCCTATTTAAATGGTAAAATTGAAGTGATGAGAACCTCCATGGAGTCCCATTGTCGCCATCTTTGTGCCCAGGCTATCACTGTGGATGGGGTGTCCTTGCACATACCTAATGCCTTTTGAGATAGTGGAGAGGGAGACATAGTCCCCATAGGATGGAGACACCTGAACAACATGGGGTTGGGAAAAAAAAAAAAAAGAGAGAGAGAGAGAAAAACATACCTTCTGCTTGTGGTGAAGAAATGGAGATGTTCTCCATTAATGATTGGAAGTAAATTCACTGATGACAGTGTCCCACACCAGGGGCTCTCAAACTTGAGTGTGCATCGGAATGACCTGAAGCGTTTGTTAAGCCACAGAGTTTCTGATTCAGTAGGCTTGGGGTGGGGCCCACAGAATTTGCATTTGGGGGTTCATTTTTATTTGAGTTTAAGGGAGCTAGCAAGATCATTTGAGGGTATTAAACGAGCCTGTTTTTTCATATTGGCAGCATTTTTATGCTGGTTTCTTATCTGGATTCTCTTCTCTCAGCTCAAAACTGCTAGCTTTGTAGTGCCCTCACTCTCCTCTACTGGGAACTCTGCCGCTAAGTGTAGAGAGGGAGGTATACTGCCTTCAAATCATGCTGGTAGATACCCACTGTAATGTTGCTGGCAATTTGGGTCAGTTGGAACTCAGAGCCCTGGGAGGAGGTTTAGGTGCCAGCAGCAGTGGACTAGGTTTGCTAAGCCTCAGTTCCTGGGCCCCTGGATGGCTTCCCTGAGCCCTGCTTTGGTGGAATGCTCCGGCAAGAGAGCGGAGCCACTGTGGGCTTATAACACTCTTTCTCCCCTGTCCCACCCCTTTCTCCTGTTTGTCACAGACCATGCAGGTACTGAGGGAAGTTTGTGTGGAGGGGCAGGTTGGTCCCAGGCAGTCACTGAAACCTTGTACGGGGATAGGGAAGGTCCCTCTTCTTGGTGGCCATGTAGCCAGGCAACTATAGGGATTTGCTGGCACCTGGGTCCCCCTGGCAGCAGTGAGAACCATAGCAGGAATGGGGCAGGGCTCACTGTGGCATCAGCAGGGGGCAGGTGGCAGTACACATGTGGTCCTATCAAGTCTAGGCAATGGAAGCTGTGGTGGGATAGTGGAGCTCAGTTGGCAGCATTAGCGGGGGTTGGTGGCAGTGTTCATCTGCGCCCAGGGGTTAGAAGTTGCATTTCTAACCTATCCACCTGTGATACTAACTCTTGCTGTTAGGGGGACCTTGCTTTCAAAGTCACTGCTCCACATCCTTTTTTACATTTGGCACATTATATTTTAATTCAACACAATGTACATTTGTCAATAAAATTCAAAGGTGAAGATGATTTACTTTTTTAAATTATGAAATATATTGTCTTAAAAATACATATAGCTGTATGAGATGGAGGCTACAAGCCTCTGTCTCGCAGAGTAGACCTGGTCCTGTCTTCCTGACTTCTTTTCTCACAACCCCCACAGGAGTGGGAGCCTGAAGCTCTTGTCAGTAGGCTTAATGGACATGCCTTGACTTTTCCAAACTGTGTCCCTTGGCCACACAGTGGCATTCCCAAGAAAGCATGTGTCACTCAAATCTCCTCAGGGTTGCTGCCCAGAAAAGAACCTTCTGTGATGAATACAGATGAGTGACTAACAAACATGTCAAAAAGTGTTCATTGTTCCTACTCATCAGAGCAATGTAAATCAAAACCATGCTGAGATATCACCTACCCTCCGTGAGAATAGCCCACAACAGAAAGTCTCAATGCTACAGATGCTGGTGTGGATATGGAGAGAAGCGAACACTTTTACACTGCTGGTGGGACTGCAAACTAATACAATCTTTTTGGAAGGAAGTATGGAGAATCCTCAAAGAACTCAAATTAGACCTACCATTTGATCCTGCAACCCCATTACTGGGTATCGACCCAGAAGAAAAAAAATGATTTTATCATAAGAACATTTGAACTAGACTGTTTATTGCAACTCAATGTACAATCACCAAAATGTAGAAACAACCTAAATGCCCACCAACCCAGGAATGGATTAACAAACTGTAGTATATGTATACCATGGAATACTATTAAGCCATTATAAAATATGGAGACTTTACATCTCTTATATTAACCTGGATAGAGTCGGAACACATTCTTCTTAGTAAAGTATCACAAGAATGGAGAAGCAAGAATCCAATGTACTCAATTCGAATATGAAGCCAGTAGAGGATGTAATACATACTCACATAATAAAGTCAAATCAATTCAAGGTGGGAAATGGGAAGAATGAGGGAGCCAGAAGAGGGGAGGGGAGGGAGGGAGGGGTTGAGGGGTCACAGTGTATGGCATACCTCTTGGGGGTGGGATATAATTATAAGAGGGACTTTACCTAACAAATGAAATCAGTGTAACCTAATTCTTTGTACCTTTCAATGAACCTGAAACAATAAAGAAAAATACATACTTCTCTTTATCGTACTCCTTCCACCAACTACTCTTCGATTTCTTTGTTCCTCTTTGAAGCAAAATTTCTCAAGAGGGTCTGTCTCCACTGTCTCCAATTCCTCTAGTTTTTCTTAAACTCATTGCCATCATGCTTGCATTCCTGCTAGTCCATCACAATTGTTCTCATCAAGTTCTACATATTGATAAATTCATCTTCAAGTCCTCTCTCTCCTATAACTAACTTAGCAGCAGAATTTGACTTTGGATCATACCTTTCTCCTATCTTCCCTTGACTTCTAGAAGATCATAGAATTTGGGATTACTTCCTACCTCATTTAGCACTCTCAATCTCCTATGCTGGCTTTCCTCTTTCCCTACATCAATTTTCAAATTAGTTCTTCATCCTCTTCTGTAACTATCCCATTCAACCTACTGCATAGTTTTAAATATCATCTATATGTAGATAATCCCCATATTTATGTTTCTAGCATTGAACTCTTGATTCATATATCCAACTACTTCATCAATATCTGCACTTAAATGTCTAAGAGTCATCTCAAATTTGGCCAATTCCTGATCATCCTCTCAAATCTACTCCTCCCGCAGTCTTCCCCATATCATTATTGATTATCAGCCCATCTTTCTCATTCTTTCTTGATTAGTCTTTTCTCTTGTACCCATCATGTCTAATCTGTCAGGAAAGTCCATGAAAATTTCCTTCAAAACATACCCCCAAACCCAACCTTATTACCACCAACTCCCATCTCCTACTACTCTGGTTTGAGCCACCTACATGGTTGCAGCAGGCTTAATACTAGCATCCTCCTTCTCTTGCCATTTGCAGTACATTCTTTGCACAATGGCCAAGGTGACTGCATTAAAATACTAGCCAGGCCCTATACCTCCTCTGCTCAAGACCCTGCATTGATTCTTATCTCATGCAGACTAACAGCCCAATTCCTCCCCTTGACCTGTGATGCCATATGCAGCCTCTGACCCCACCACCACTCTAACCACCTCACCTCATGATCTTGCCCTTGCTCTCAATCAGCCTCACAGGCCTTTTTGATGCTCTACAAACCTGCCAGGGACATGCCTGTCTTGGTACCTTGATTCTGGCTATCCCTCCTGCATGAATGTACCCCCTTAGATGTCAGCTCTGATAACTCCTTTATAGCCTTCAAATTATCCTTGATTAATAAAGACCATCCTGACTAGTTAGTACGGCCTTTGCTTACCCCTTCAGTGCCACTCAGAACTCCTCTCCTTTTGCTTTTACTTTTCCTATAATACTTAATATCCTAACATATGATTTACTTATTAATACATGTCATTCCTTCTGTCTTACTCTCCCATCTACCACTAGAATGTAAGTTCCTTGACAGCAGTGTTATTTTTTCCCATAATGTATCCCAAATACCCTGAACAGTGCCTGAATATGGTGAGTTCTCAATATTTACTAAATGAATAAAATTTTTCTTCCAGAAAGATTTACTGCCACTTTTGAGATGCTGTTTTCCAATGCACCCAATCAACACCTTCCATTTAGTCCTCACTTAACACATTGTTCCAAGGAGAGAAGAAAATAATGGTCTTTTCTCCATAGAATTCAAGTCTAGTCCATGGACCCAGTTAGAGGAATAAGCACTCTGCTTGCCCATCTATCACCAAGATTCTGACCTCAAGGGCCAAGAAGTAAACCAAAGTCCTCCCTGGTACAAGGCCCAGTGAACCTATGGAAGTAGATACTCAAATATGGCTGAAACTTAGTTCTAAGAGACAAACTTTTGCTACATATAAAATGAAGTAATGGGATTAGATAAATTATAATCTTTTGTACTTTCAAATATTCTTGTAACATTTCAATTAGTTTTAACATTTAATGCATTTAATGTCTATTTCCGATGGGCTATTTTTAGTGTTTGTTCTAAGTTTGATTCTCTACTTTTGAAAAATGTAAGCCAAAATTACCTAAAAGCTACTGTCAGCTGTTTTTCACGAATATGCTTCCCATGACTGTCTACACAGCTGAAGGTCTTGACATTCTGACTATTCAACTCATTAATTTTTCCCCTTCAGAAAACCAACAGGTTATTGGACTAGACTGTATAAATCAGGGATGTCCAACCTTTTTTGTCCTCTGTTCTGTACATTGAAAGAATGAGTGATCTTGGGCCAGACATTGAATACACAAACACTAATGAAATTAGCAAAAAATAAGTCTGTGCATACTTTTTGTGATATTCAACATAGATACGCAAAAAAAGTCCTCACAAAATCAGCTTGTGGCCCATTGATTGCAGGTTGGACATCCCTGGAATTAGAACAGTGGTAGGGCATTTCTCTAACTGCAGTAAAACACTGTGGCCTATATAAAAATGAAAACGAATAGCTCTCCCAGCTATATTTAGCTTTCTCTTATCTAACGAGTTATTGGGCAAGGCAGACAGGCATCCGTCAGCCCAAGCCTCTTGTCTCAACCTTGGTGCTCAACTAAGCCAGAGTAGACAGGATATGCTGGGATCATGATGGCTTTTCCTGAGAGATTCTAGTCTATGTGACTTATTTCATTGTTGTGTATTTTTAAAGATGAAAATAATAAGTTTATTTTATGTTAGAGAGAGAGAAGAGAGTGCAAGGAAGAGATGAGAAAGAGAGCCAGTAGAAAGCAGAGGGCAGAGAGTGAAAGGCGAAGTTGCAAGGGAACAGAGAAAAGGAGTGAGAGTGGTATAGCACCCCAACGGGGAAAAAAAAAAAAGAAAGCCTGCTTTTTCTTTTTAAAAATATTTTATTTTGAAATGTGAAAGTTGTCAGAATCAAAATGTAGCCACTGATTTTAAGAAAATCCTGACAGCTGGAACCAGGAAAGGAACATCCTCATGTTTGTATGACTGCTAACAAAAACTCTCAAAGACTACAAAAACCATAACCTTACACAAAGGCCACCACAGGCCTCAAAAATTGCTTCTGCAAGAACATCAGCCCCGCTACTGCCTATCCAACCTCACAGACTGGTGTCACCCTTGTTATTGATTTTTGTAGCCAAGATAATTACTTCACAACAAATATGTGATTCTCATTTTTCCTCTATAAATTTGTCTTTCTTTACTTTCCCAAATACACAGTTTACTATGACATGGATATTCCCATTTCAATGTTCTATTCCCATATAAACATCTTTTCTGTTAGAGTCTGTTATTTAGGTTGACATAGTGTCAGAAATGGGTTCTGAAAAGGCATACTATTTGAAGAAATCAATGATTCTTAGAACTGGTGTATTGGGCTTGCTTGAGCCCTTTGTGCTCTTCCGTGGCTCACCTTTTCTGCCCTGGTGAGTATTCTCTCAGTTGAGCTTCCCTCCTTTTGGTAGAGGCTTTTTGACTTTGTGATTTTTTTCTTTTGAGACAGGAGTATCACTTTGTCACCCTCAGTAGAGTGCCATGGTGTCATAGTTCACAGCAACCTCAAACACTTAGGCTCAAGTAATCCTCTTGCCTCAGCCTCCCTGGTAGCTGGCACTACAGGTGACCACCACAATGCCCAGCTATTTTTAGAGATGGGGGTCTGTCTCACTCTTGCTCAGGCTAGTCTCGAATTCCTGAACTGAAGCAATCTGCCAAAGGCTGCTTTAACAAAGGACCATACATAGGATGATAAAAGACTTCTTGTCTTTTCTGCAAAGGCAAGTGTATTTCTGGATAGAGTACTCTGGGTTACCAGAGAATTTACATTCCGTCTGTGAGCTGTACCATCTCCAATTTGTGTGACTAATATTTCATTTGATCTTCAAAACCTAAGTTAAAATTTTTATAAACACTTGTATGTTGGCTTTTTTTTTTTTAGTTTGACTCTTTACTCTTGTTTCAAAAAATCTTCCAAGAGCAAAAGTAAATATTCTAAATTTCTAAATGATAGGTACAGGATGGCTAATTAAAAGTCATTAGGATGGTGACCACCATCTATTCAGTCTAAACTCCTGACATTCTTTGACAAGATTTATAGGATTTTTTTTTTTTTGCTCTTAAGAGACTAATAAGAAATAGAGTGATTCACAAACATGAAGATATACCAGGCTTTCTGGAACTCCAACAAGCCACATGTTATGGCCTGTCCCCATGCACATTTTTAAGCTGATTGACAAAGTACATCAAGAAAAATTCAGAACCCGAATGGTTGTTATTCCAAAAAACCAACAACAATAGAGTTAACATGTAGAGCCTTCTGAGTTCTCTGTTTATCTATTTTTTTCTCCTGACTACTTTGACTTTTCTACTGGTGTTGAGATAAAACCCGCTGTTTATAGCATTCCAGCCAAGATTCTTAAAAAAGTATTAAAGAGCTTCCAGATCAATGGCTTCACAAATTACAACAGCTCCATGGAAACCAACAACCAAGACACCTTTTAGAAATATAAATTTAGGTTTGCCTAACAATTGCACACATCAATAAAACATTTAATTAAGAAGTTAATAATCTACTAACTGCTAAAATTCTTTCCTGCCCACATTTACCAATTAAGCAAACTAGACTGTCAAACAAAAGATAGATATGTTACTAAGTCAAGGCTACTTTGAGATTTTGTTTTTCTCATACAATTCATCCAATCCTAGATAAAATGTAAACTTTAAAATTTCAATTTCACGTTCATTTGAAACTTAAAAAAACCAAAAAAGTGTGAAATGGGTTTGTTAAAAAGCAAACTGTTGTAAAAACTACTTTACCCAAAATTTTGGTCCATATTCTTCATTAGATTACTTATTGGGACAAGTAAAGTTTAAGAATATGAACAGGTCCCAATTTTGTCAGAAATAAAATTTGGATATAATCATTTTTTATAAACTGGGGACTTTATATGACTATCTCATAACTAAAAATCAAAAATAAAAAACTAGAAGATCTTTGTATTTGTGTTTAGATGCGTTTATACATATGTACATGTATTATGTTATATATTGTATCTACATGGCAAAATATTGCCTAGTTAGCCAGAATCTCTTAAAGATAAATGAGTGTTCATATAAATTATAATTATAGTTTTATAAATAGCTATATTTATAGCTCTATAAATATATAGTTCACTCAAATGCCTTTTAGGTCACATAACTTAAATCGTTAATAAGTAAGCTGACTTAAAAAATATTGGTAAGATAAAAACAAAAGTCTTCAAAATTACCAACATGTATTTTTGCCTAACATACTACTAGTCAACCAGTTTTAAATTCACCTCTGTTAGACATTTTAAGGTATCCATGTTTGATACAAAAATTATAAAACTATAAACCCAGCATAAAGCAAAGTAACCTGTGTAATTTGTTAAGACTAATGTTGGTTTAAAAAAGCTGTATCTTCTGAGTTAGCGGCAAAATATGCATATACTTAAATTTAAGACTCTTAAATGAACACCTGACATTCACAGACTATAAAAATTGCTAACAGAAAAATAATTTAAAATAATGACTGAAATGAGATAATGCATGTAAAGCACTCAGCAAAACGCCTGGCACATATTAAGTATGTAATAAATCATATCAACAAGAAGAAAACTAAAATGATAGATTATTAATGAGAACTGAGATCCTAAAAGCTAAGTAAACTGTTAAATATGGCAGAAATGTCTAGAAACTTCATGTAACTAAAAATCTTAAACTTATGTTAAATTAAGTGATACCCATTAAATGTATTGCTCATTTACAAATGAATTTAAAAATTAAATTTTAAATGAATTTAAAAATCAAATTAGAAATGTTTCTATAATTGTAAAATGGTTCTCATTTATAAAATACTGATATGTGACAGATAATTCAAGATTTCTTACTTCCCAGATTTTTACTAGTGGAGTGCTGTGGCATCATAGCTCACAGCAACGTCCAGCTCTTGGGCTTAGGCAATTCTCTTGCTTCAGCCTCCCGAGTAGCTGGGACTACAGGCACCCGCCACATTGCCCAGCTATCTCTCTGTTGCAGTTTGGCCCAGGGCCGGGTTCAAACCTGCTACCCTTGGTATATGGGGCCAGCACCCTACTTACTGAGCCGCAGGCTCCACCCTAAAAATTTTTAACTAAAACGTTATTTTAAAAATAATTTAGTCTAATTTGAAAGTTATTTAAAAATTGTTTCAAAATATAAAAATTAAGACAGATTTTTTAAAAGTTATAGATACAAATATTTTTAGTAACAAAGGTTAAAAATAATTTTGTATAAAAAAATTTATAATATTTATCCTAAAGTGACCAGTTACTTGAAAAAGACAAAAAGTCCAAACATATCATAAATGGTCTGTAGAAGTTATAAGGTCCATAAAAAACTTATTTTTTAATCATGGTAACTATAAAAATTTTTATCTTTCTACTGATTGAGCTTTCATATTAAAAATACACTAATACAATACAAAAAAACTATCCCTATGTTAAAAATAACTTTCTTAAAATATTAATTTGATCTTAGTAGAAAAGATTGATTTTCAATTCTAAAATCTATTTTCTATTTGACAGCCACCTTCTAAACTATTTCTATTTCTTCCCAAGATCTATTTTCAGGTTAGAAATACCATCTTTATTTTAAAATAATGTCCTTTCTAAAGATAAAGGTTTCCTTTTCAAAACTTCTCAGATTTGTATCTCAAAAGTTCCACTTGTACTGTACCTTACTACATGCGATTCGTGGGGCATACACTATTTATTACCTTCTGTTCGTTCTTTCTCCCCTTGAGGTATTATCTTATTGTTTGGGTTAGTAACTCTTTTTCAAAAGCTGACAACTTTTTGTCAACATCTATAATTTCTTTTCTCTCCAGTTCTAACTCAGTTATTGTAGCCTGACACTAAAATGTTTGTCTTAAAGGCCTAAAGAAAATGTTTTCCTTCAGTATAACTTAATCGTGTACTCAGGCTTCTCTTAACATTTGCCTGAATGGCTGTATATCCCCCCCAAATTTCCCACACTCTGAGAGCCTTGTATTCCCCTCCACAAGGTACTGGTTTTGTTTACATTCCTTCTTTAGGTAACGTACACTCATGATATTGGACGCTCTTCTGTGTCTAATTAGATTCAAGGGGATTTATGTTAGGTTATCTCAATGTGTTTCCCAAGAGAAAAAAAATACCATAAGAGGTCTATCTTTATCTTTTGGGTAACTGGCCTTTAAAAAAGAGTTTATGTCTTATCAAGATGTTTAGGCTTCCCATGTTGTCTTTATTAGGTTTGATTACTTACAAGAAAAAAAAAATCCTGTGCTTTAAAAGAGTTAAGAGTTTTGCTTCCACAGAACTTTCTATATTGATTTTAAAGGTTTTTAAAAAAATTTTTAAAGTGAAATATTTTACAATGACCCGTGATTCTGTTTTAATCAAATCTTTTAGCACTGTTGATAGGATTTTGATTCTGGAGAAACCTGAGTTTAATCTTTTTGGTGAAAAATTAACTTTGAAATTTTTCCATCGAGCCTCTGGAAAACCTCAGATCTTTTATTATTATTATTATTATTATTATTTTATTAAATGATAGCTGTGTACATTAATGCAAACATGGGGTACAGTGTAGTGTCTTCACACAGATTTTGACATACTTTCATCAGATCTTTTATAGAGACATTAAGTGATTAGATTCACTTAATTATATAAGAGACATTGTGAAATGATAAATGTAACTGAAAGATCTGGTGTCACTGTATGTTAATATAAATGTTCCCCAAATTATATAAAGCCATCAAATTCTGTTATGTGTCACAATTTCGATTGTTGTATATACACTAAAGTTACATCTATATAAATATTGTATTAATATAAGTATCCTAGAAATCATAAAATTTATAAAATTCTAATGATTCTCATGTGCTATTTTCTTTATCAGTATTGAGAGTAGTTGTCTATCCACCACTAATTAAGTACAACTGTGCTGGATTAAGTTATTTCACACTAGTTTATTTTCGGGGTTCCATTTTCACTCAATAGATTTACGGATTTCTCATATACTTCTTCACTCATTAGTTCATCTAGTTCTAACGGGTTACTCAGCGTCATCCTGATCCCCTAGCCATCTTCAGAACGAGACTGTGGGCAAATCCTGGGTTTTTTGCCAGAGCTCCATTAATTCCAGTTACTTCTGATAAAGGAGAATTGAGTTCAACCAGCAGCTTTCACACTTCCAAAAGCACCAAACTCATCTTGTTGAATTTTGTCCCAGTAAACATCTCCCAAAGCTTCCTGTGCAACATTGCCATTCCCACTGTTCCAGCCCCATTTTCTGTTAACCATTCATGTTTCTCTGTGAATTTGCACAGAGCTCAGAAGAGGTCCTGCACGCAGTGTCCCAATGGCTCCCAGCTACCAGGGCCACTGCTGGCAAGGCGTGGCAGCACCAAGGCCCAGTGCAGGCTGCAGGCCATAGCCAGCAGGCTCCACACCATGTTCACAGGGCACTGTTCTTATTTTTAATTACATGAGTTCAGTTAAAACCTCTTTATAAACACGAGGCAGTTATAAACACTGGTCAGAGAGGGAGGTACCGGGTGGTGTGGTGGGAGCTGGTCAGTGTGGTCCATATTCCCATTGCTGTAGGAGAAAAGTGCTGACAATCTCACCTGAAAAGAAATCCCAGAATAGGAAAAGGAGAAGATGACATGGCTGTTTCTCAGGAATTGTTGACATTCCAGGATGTGGCTATAGAATTCTCTCCAGAGGAGTGGGCAGGCCTGGACACTGCTCAGCGGAATTTGTACAAGGATGTGATGATAGAAACCTGGTCATCCTGGGTCTTGCTGCCTCTGAGAGAGACCTGATCACATGTCTGGAGTAAAGACGAGAGGCCTGGAATCTGAAGAGAGGAACAACAGCTCAACACCCAGCCAGAACCATAGAGGACACCAAACTGTAGAGGAGGCCGAGAGCCTGACTGCCTCAGAGCAAGATGATTTGCAGGTGGGAGTGGACCCTCAGGCAACTCATCGTCAGGTGTTAAAGCTTAATCCTCTGGAGTCAGAGAGCCCAAGCCATGGCAATCCTTAAGCGTGCAGTCATTACTGAGTATTAGACTCCCCTCACCTGTCACCCTCTCAATAAACAGCCACTGCTGAGGTTGCTCTGGGCTACCCTGCACTTAAGGTTAGCCCTCCTCTTGCAAGCTTGAAATTAAATAGAAATTGGTTATATTGATACAGGACAGGTGGCTCCCCAGCCAGCTTGGTGAAGCCAAGGGGAGGACCTGCCACCACTACCCTGGCGGTGTTGGTGCAGCAGCAGCGGGCAGGGGAACCAGAGGATTGGTGGGTAGGCAGAGGGTGGCCCTCCCCACAGGAGGCTCCAGTAGCTGGAGGGGCCAGACAACTGCTGGGGAGACACCAGCACCTTAGTGTCTTCCTCCCCTTGCACTTGAGCTGAACAGGCAACATCCCCTCATTTCCCAGGCCTGGCCAATTTCATGCAAGTTTCCTAGGTCTGGGACCCAAAGATAACTATATCCACTCATTAATGAATTCATTTCCCTTATTCCAGCAGAAGGGACTATATCCATTCATTAATGCACTGATTCATCTTGTCCCAGCTGAAAGGACCGTATCCATTCTTTTGTTACCAAATCCTGGTCTAATGTAACTACAAAGGACCCATGCTACTATAGATACCCCCAGACAAAGACCTGAGACAGATACAAAGAACAGAGAGAGACAGAGAGAGCGCACGCATGCTAGCTTTCTTCCCACTTGGGTTTTTCTCTCTGCCAGGCGCTTTGGTCGTTTTTCTCTGTATAATAAATCCTGTCTTACCACTGATCTGGAGTCTGTGGATTCATTCTTCTATTCGCCGAGACCAAGGACCTACTGAAGATGAAATTCCAGCATCAACATTACCACGACTTCCACTAAAATGTCATATTTTAAAATGAACATAAAATGCTTCAAGAGTTCCCAGCCTTACAGTGAGTGAGTAAAACTTGTTCCTTCCTGACAGGCCCCCAAACCTTAAGACTACAGTTAAATTCTAAAGTCTGCCCTGGTGTGGCTCCCAAGCCTCACAAGGTTCTTAAATCTGAGATTACTATATAGTCAATGGAAAAGAAAGTTATGTTTAAAAAAGAACCTATAATATACCTCTTATTAAATTATAGCCCTGTACAAGTTCTTCTCTCCATGGATATTGGGCTAAATCCTAAATTCTCACAATTTCCTCCAACCTTCCAAATTAAAAAAAAAAAGCTTCTCTGTTTCCATAGCTATATAAGCTAAAAACTAGATAAATTTTTAAAAACTAACCTTGTCGCGACCCTACAGCCCCGGTCTCAGTCGCCACACGAAGGAATCAGAAGTGACACGGATTAGAAGTACAAGCCTGCAGGAGGCAGGCCAAGCTTAAGTACAGGGTAGCCCAGAGCCCCCAGGGCAATGCCTATTGATGAAGGTTATACACAACAGGTGTGGAGGGTTAAGGTAATGACACACACAGATGTGGAGCATTAAGGTAATTACGTATGCGGGCTGCAGGCATAAGGACTGCCACGTGCTCTTTCCTCACGTGTGCTTTCCCCACAGTCCCCATGAAGAAGTACTAAGGATCAATGTTTAACACATGCTTACTAGTAAGTGACCGATCTTATCTCATTCTGGAACACTGAGTTACTTGGGGGATTGCCCCCACGTCACAAGACGTCTCTAGGCTTGCCAGGAGACTGTCCTGTTCTCAGTGTTTCCTTTTAATGTGATAAGAATCAGTAACTGTCCTTTGCAAGCAAGCATGGTGTCCATTCCTCCACATAACCTCATGCCTAATATATACAGCACCCAGAAACTTTACCAAACTACCCAATATCATGATCAAAGACATTCAAACTATAAATCCGGAGGAAAAGTTGATGTTTTCACACTATAAACAGCTCTTCCCAAGATGTCAAAACAAACTGTATCATAATGAGACTTTTATCTCCCTTAATCTTACCTTTTTCACTTGACAGAATACTGGTGGTGTTAAAATTTCACAATCAATAGCTTCTGCTTGTAACTTAAAACATAATCTAAAAAATCCATGGTTAAATTTTAAATAGGCCTATGCTGTTGCTAATACTATGTATTGTGCCCAGATAAATTCCTCTTAAAAATTTCAAAATAAAGCAAGCCACGTGGTTACAATACCTTAACGATAATTTAATTTATTCCCTTAGTTATCTTTAAACTTAGGTTCATGGCTCAAAACCATACAAACCCTGACCAATAGAAGCAGGAAAGGCCATACAGAGAGAGTTCTCATGCTTATATAACTGAAAGCAAAAACTATCACAAAAGACTAAAAACCAACCTTCCCTAATAGCCATCACAATATTACACAAAAAATACTCCTGCGAAGAACACTGGCTTTGCAACTGCCTGTCCAACCTTGAACTGACATCACCCTTGTAGCCAAAGATAATCATCCCCAAACAATTGTACAATATTCCTTATTTTTTCTTTTAAAAACCTTTGTTTTCCTTTACCTTCCCAAGTGCATGATATATGTCTTTCCAATACAATACTCTATTCCGAAGTAGGCATCTTTTCTTTTAGAGAGCCTCTCTCTGTTTGTTGTCTACATTAACGGAAATGAGTATGGATTCACAAGACATTGAAAAAATAGAAAAGAGAAATCCAGAGTATCTGTCACCCACTTTCTCTTACATAATACAGGACATATCAAAACCCAGACATTAGCACTGGTTCAATGTGTCTACACTTTTATCCCATTTGATCACGTGTATAGATTCACTGTAACCATCAGTAAAATCCAGACACGGAAGTACAGTATATGTCCTCAATGTCCCGAATAGGTTCTAGGAAACTGCAACTTTAGGTGAAGTGACTCCTAATAAAACGAATTTTAGCATAGGCTAACTGATATAAACAAGAGTCAAGTCCCTATGGTATATTTCTGGTCCCCCAAACATCACCAAACTTCTAAATAAAGACCCAAAATGCTTCTAATAGTAAACATTGAAATAAATGGAATTTTTGGCAAATCAGTGAGTGAGCAAACTCTCTCTCTCTCTCCTCTCTCTCTCTCTCTCTCTCTCTCACAAACACACACACACACACACACACACACACACAGGAGCATGCTTGCTCAAACTGGGACAATTTAGAAATGCCAAATCACCTAACAGCACAGCTGTAGGACATGGGAAGAAACTGGAAGACCTGCAGAAAACCCATGCAAATATGGAGAGAAAGAGCCAACACCACACAGACAGTGGCCTCAGCTGGGAATCACTTTTTTTCCCCTATCAGCATTATAATGAAATGTTGTTGAATGAACCAACATTACTCAAGGACCTGTTATATTCCATCACCACTAAGATCGACCTAGTGCTACTCATTTACAGTTATACCCAGCCCTCTCCTCTCTACATAACCTATTTTTAACCATTTAAGGAATGTGCTGCCACAGATGGGACTTTTCCTATCGTGACATATTTATACATAAAAGCTGCAAGACTAGTCCGGCATCATTTTCATGGCCAAGAAATTCCTAACAATTTCTCAAACCTCTGTTTTGAACCTTGGGATCATAGCTATTAGTTGTCTTTACTGCCACAAAAATATAAGCTACATCAGAGCCTTTCTAAGGATGTTTAACATTCAAATATGTTTAAGTTAACTTATTCTATTCTTGTCCTGGTTGAAGCATGAATTTTTTTTTAAAAAAATCTCCTTCATAAGCGATTGTTTAAAATTCCTGTTCCAATGACCTAGTTACATGCTCAATAAGACAATGCAATCTGGATCTAGGGCTCTAAGGAATAACAGTTGATAACTTTCTCCTTCTCATGTGCAAAAGAACTATAAATCGTAAGTGTTTAAATTGCAAACCTTCTCACTGCAATGGAAACATTCCTCCTGTTACCTCTTCCGGTCTGTATCATTTTTCTTCTCGTACCCTAACATCCTTCCCTTTTCCACCTGCTCTTTGTATAATAAGATTTCTCCTCCCCATCAATCCATAACAATCTTCCCCCAAACACACAAAGACACTGAAGTCATTTCTACCTGTGTAAGTTAGGCTAGCTGTCACACAATTTTCAAGGATATGAATATGGTTATTCATTTTTACAACAAAATCTGAATCCAAGTATACATAGAATTTATCATCTGATTTTTTCATTCTACACATAAGCATTTTTCCATGTCATTAATAGATTTCTTTATTCTTAAGGGATGAATAAGGAGAATTCTGGCAAAAGAGCAGATTGAGTTGATGTGGACATATACATTATGCTAAAAATTTAGGAATGCTGTATAAAATTATAAATAAACTAAATTTACTACAAAGCCTAGAAGTATTTAAGAAATGTTCAGGGTTCATAAAGGAAGAAAGAAATCAGAGCCAAAATGAGGGTGTCTGTCTCAGGTTTAATATTAAAAGTCCCACATCTGAGGAAACTCCTCCATCCTGGGCAACTAGGATAGTTAGCCATCCCTGCCCAGAGCAGGAAGTAGGGGGAAGCTAACATGCAATAGACTTGTACGTTTTTTCAAGCCATATTTGGGCTCTAGGGGATGGATCTAGCACCCTTAAGTCTCTTATTGGTCCTAGTTATTTGTTGACTCCCTTGGATTTTCTATGTAAATTATATTGTAGGCAAATGACTGAAGTTGTCTCTTTTAGTCTTTAGAAGTCATTTATTTCTAATTTCTTTGGCAAGATTATCTCATATTATGTTAAACAGTAGCTAGCTGTTATAATAAGCATCATTGTCTTGCTCTTGACCTTGATAAGAATGCTTCTAATTTTTCTTCATTAAATACAGTAGAACTTCTGTAAATTGACCACCCAAGGAACTATAACAAACTGGTCAACATATAGAGGTGCTCAACATAAGGAACCAGGCCTTAGTACATGTCATACATGTTCAGTCTATTAAAATTAGGTCAAATTAAAGCAGTGGTCAGCTATGGAGGTTCTACTACATTTTTATTCTAGTTAACTTTTAATGGTTAGGGAGTTCCCTTATCTTTCTAGTTTACTAAGAGTTCTCTAAAGCATAAATAGTTGTCTGTTTTTGAGACATAATCTTACTTTGTCACCCTGAGTAGAGTGCCATGGCATAGCTCACAGCAACCTCAAACTCTAGAGTTCAAGAGACCCTCTTGCCTCAACCTCCAAAGTACCTGGCCAAGAAATTCCCAACAATTTGTACTGGCATCCACCACAATGCCTGGCTATTTTTTAAAGACGGAGTCTCACTCTTGCTCTTGCTCTTGCTCAGGCTGGTCTCAAACTCCTGAGCTCAATTAATCCATCTGCCTTGGCCTCCCAGAGTGCTAGGATTACAGGCATGAGCCACTGTGCCCCCACCTAAACCATAAATAGTTGTTGACATTGATCAATTTTTTTTCTATACCTTTAAAAAAACATAATTTTTATGTTTCAGTCCATTAATGTAATTATATCTCTGTATATTCCGGTACTGGAACATCCTTCCACTCCTGGAAGGAAGTCTACTTAATACATTGTTAGATTATAGATACATTGAGATAAGTAGGATTTTTGCCCCTATATCCTAAGTCAATTTGGCCTCCAACATAACTTTTCTTGCACTATCTTTAGCTGGTTGTGATATCTACACCATATTAGTTTCACAAACACAAAGGGCAGGCTATTTTTCTGTTTTTCTACTTCCCAGGACAATTTGTGTCAGAGTGGGGTTATATGCTCTGAAAGTTCAATAAAATTCCCCTGAAAAAAAGTAGAATTTGACCCTGTGGACAATTTAGGGGAAAGTAACGCACAACTAGAGGCCGTTATACCCTAACCACTCTGCCACCTCTGCCCGATCTCCTACGAGTCCCTTCATATACTGGCCCTATCCAAACGCCTTTGATATACTTACAGTTGCCAGACTTTGAGTTGTTAAGTTTGGCACCAAGTTCCATTAACTCCTCTCTGACTGTTTTGCCATTGGCAGGAGTGAAGGTGGGGGAGGGAGCCATATGTGAGAATCTGGCTTACCCTATATGACAACTTCTGTTCAGTGTGACTTTGGCTTGCTGATTTAAACAAACTGTGCAAGAGGAAATTTAGACCTTTCAAACTTTTATTAATTGCCTTTCTTTGTCTTATGGCACTTTCAGACTCATTCTTTGCCTTTCCAATGGCATCTCTCTTCCCTCTTTGCTCAAAATTCCTTAGAAATTTGGGGATTGTTTCCCTGCTCTGCACACCACAGGGAAGACTGAGCATCTCTGCTGTGTTTCCACAGCAGTCATCTGTTTACAAGTGGGAGGCACTGTTTACAAATTTTCTGACTCATTAGATTGCAAACTTCTTGAGGTCTTGAGGAGAAGGACTGTGACTGTTTCTATGCCCTCCCAATATTTAACAGTGTCTAACATACAGTGGGAGCTTATTAAATTGTGTGGACTGAATAATAGAATGACAGAGAATTTTGTTATCTGATAGTATCTTGTAATATCTAACATATACTGTCTCAGTTACTTTCAGAGAGCTTTACTGAAGGGGAAGACAGGAAAGGTTCTTTCTTACTGTTCAGGCCAATATCACACAAGTAGTGTGAACATGACGTTGAGTAGCAAAATTGGGGAATCCTAACTACCAAGCAACGGGCCTACCTATTAGAGCTCTCCCTCTCATACTTCCCCTCACCTATCAAGTCATACTTTCAGTACATTTGGAACAGTATTATTCTTAACTTTTAAAGTTGAAGTTTACAAATTCATATGCAAAAGGTCATTTCTGCCTATTTATCCTGCCTTACTGTATCCTGAAAGTAAGAGAGCAGTGGCTTTGTGGTTCTGTCCTCTTAGGCTTGGCGTGCTTGAGATTATAATGAATGAGATTCTGGGCCTCAATTTGGCAGCAAACACATATGCCCAATGTAGACTTCATGAGAGTAAAGGTATTTGTCCATTTTGCTCACTACTGTATCCCCAGTGCCCAGGACAGTGCCTGACCAAAAAAAAAAAAAATTGGTGTTCTATAAACATTTTTTAAATGGATAAATAAATTCCTGGGTATAGGCTTCTGATAGTACTATAAAAAGGATACTCTGATTTATATATGTGCTCCTACAAAATTCAAGCCAACGAAATATTTAAGAAGAGCTTAATATGCACAATACACCTTGCTAAGCACTGCACCAGTCCCATGGGTTAACTTATCCCCCAAGGTTGGTTTCATAGATGTGCAATCATGCAGTCACATTGGGCCCGGCTCTTAGAAGGGCCCCATGCTTGCTCTAATGCTGCCTTGTTTTTGTTTTGACATTCTTAATAATTTTAATTTAATTTTAACATGATTCCACATTTTAATTTTGCACTAAGCCCCACACATTGTAAAGCCAGTCCCGCTACTCCTGAATACCTTTCCACTTGAGTTTGACCTCCCCATGCTTTGCCTTCTTCTCTACTCTGAAGTTCTAACCCATCTATGATTACATTCTCCTGGCAAGCCCTCTGCCTGAGATCTAGGACAGGCAGCAGCTAACCTGGACTGCTCACATATTACAGCTTGGACTGAGGCTCTGAGTTCAGCTTGGTAATCTCACAGTAGTTACTATCTTCTCCTAGTCCCCCCAAGAGAAAGGTGGGTTTAGACCATAAATAGACACAAAATATTTCTAAAATACCATAATGAATAAAATTTTCCTTTATTACACTAAAGAATCACTTAGTTTATAGAGTCTGTGATGCTAATGCTGATATCCAAGAAAGATCTTGTTCCTATTTTCCAGGTGACTGAACTGTACATCTATTCAGATTCTCTACCAAAGCGGGGTTGTACAGAGGCTGACATGACAGATCTTTGGTTTGATAATTTGGTAATTCTTGGTTTAAAGTTTCAATATCCATGAAGTTAGGGAGAATGTCCATTACCTGTGGTTTTGAAGCAGTCATCTTATTCAAGTTCAGGCTCTGTAACAGAGATTCTTCTCATTTAACTAGTGTCTTCACTTGGAACAGATACGGTAATGCCTAGAGGAAAATAACTCTGTGGCCATTAAGGTCTGCACATTAATGACTCGTTTATAATCCACTCCTATATCTCCGACAGGGCTTGATCTTCCACATCAGGCATGGTAGGCTAGTGCAATCAGCACTGGTGTTGGAGACAGAGCTCTGCACAACCTTATTTCCTTCCCTCTCTTGTGAGAGTCCCTTTGGCTTTTAACCTTTAATAATAACCACCCTCAGTTACCCCAACTTTTCATCTCTTATCCATTGTTATTCTGCATTATTAATTGTTCAACTGCAAATCTATGCTCATATTCTTTGCCCACTTAGCAGTAATCTTTGTCAGAATACCCTTCAACTTGCAGCTGTTCCTTTCTATTGCTTTCAAAGTACTGCCTCAGACTATGCTTATCTCCTTCACAGATTACAGCTGAAATTTTAAAGTATTTCCTCATCTAGCTATTTTATTACTTATTTCTACCCAAAGAACTTTTTGTGTTGCTCTTTTTCATTTGTTTTCCCCTGAATACAGCTTTTAAAATTTAGAGTGGCAATATCGGGTTCTTGGAGAATTGATTTAAAAGAAACCACTTGTCTAGTGAACTCTGGCGATCATTCGGTACACATGATGAGTTTTTGGTAAGATCTCACTTTGCCTTGGAAGTGCATGTTCATCACAGCAATACATGAAGACCCCTACGAATCATCTTTGTTTCTAATTCAATCATGCAATGTGTATTTTATTGAACACCAACTATGTGCTGGATACTGTCCTAGGCACTTGAGATTATAATGGTGACTTTTATATGTCAATTTGACTAGGCCATGCAGTGCCCAGATATTTGATCAAACATTATTCTGAGTATGTCTGTGAGGGTGTTTTGGGGTTAGATTAACATTTAAATTGGTAGATTGAGTAAAGCAGATTGTCCTCCCTCATGTGAGCCGGCCTCATTCAACCAGCCGAAGGTCTGAATAGAACAAAAGTGTAACACTCCTCTGAATAAGAAAGAACTCCTCCTGCTTAAATACTTTTGAACTGAGACTTTGGCTCTTCTTGAGTCTCATGCCCACCAGCCTTTGAATAAGAGCTACACTATCAATTCCGGTTCTCAGGCCTTTAAGCTCAGACTGAAACTAAATCATTAGCTCTCCTGCATCTCCAGCTTGGTGACTTGACCTGCACATCTTGGGACTTATCTACCTCTTGTAATCTAATGAGCCAATTTCTTATAGTAAATTTCTTTGCATGCATATTAAATGTAATACATATATACTATATGTGTGTGTATGTGTGTATTGTATATGTGCAATACACCCTATTATATCTGCAGAGCTTGCTCTCTTCCTTCCTCAGGTCTTTACTCAAGTATCATATTCTCAGTGAGTTCTCCTCCGGCCACTTTATCTGAAACTATAACTTTCCCTCACATACTCCAGTTCTTTTCCTGGCTGTTTTCCCCTAGCACACATTATCTAACATACTATGTCTTTTACTGATTTGTTTCTTTTTGGCCTATATTATTAGAACACATACTCTGGTTTCTCTTCAGATCATGTAAATATTTTGCCTATATTATTGGAATGTAAAAACTCCATAAGGGCAGAGATTTTTGTATATTTCTTCACTTCTGCCTCCCCAGAACTATAGTACCCGGTACATGTTGTTGAATTAATGAATAAACAACCACATTATTTTCACTTGTATCCCTGAGAGCCCCTGAAAAATGTGGACTCCTGAATCAAACGGGTATCCAAAATAGGTCTCCTTCTGTTCAGTGTCTGTCAGACATTTCAGTGGCTTCTTCAGAAGGTGATGCTACTGCTATAAATCTTGCAATGCACACGCTGTGGGCCTCCCTTTCAGAAGCATTTAACGTGTGGAGCTTGGGGCTTTGTTAACTCAGACGGCACTTCCTGCAACAGGGCACATGTGTACAAGTGTGCATTTCCCAGGCAGTGTCTTTATGAGCTTCTGTTTGACAAGAACTCTTTTATATTCATTGTATCTACAAACTCTTGACCTACCTAAATTTTCAGTGATAAAAGCTGTTTCTTTTCCAGTCACCAAAAACCAAGACTCCTTCCCTTAAAAATGCAATCAATTCAGATTATAACTGAATCCTGGGAAATGAGGTGTCCTCCCCCTCAGTCTGGGCCAAGTGCCCCTTTGTGTATTCCCATAGACATAATACACCTCCTATCATAGCCCTGCCTTCAGTTCTGCACCTAGCTTCCTCTCCAGCTAGACTGTGAACTCCATCATGGCAGGGCCAAGTCTGCCTTGCTCATGACTGTGTCTCTAGCATATAGAGATCAGATGACACATAGCAGGGACTCAATAAATTTTTGCTGAATGAATGAGTAACCAGCCCAGGTAAACTTGAGTCCCACACATTTTAAAAAGAGGAAAGTGAATCATAAGGAGTAAATTTTCAAAAATAAGCACTATCTGCTTATGTATGTCAAAGAGCACAACTGTTTTCTTTAAAAAGTAAACATAGTAATAACAGTGTTTAGCTCTGGATAGTGGGAATATGATTTGATTTTTTTCTTTTCTCTTACATATCCTTATTTACCAAATTTTCTGTAATGAGTGTGTCTTAATAGTGGAAAAAATAACATTATAAATTATAAAATAAAAAGAACAACCTTACTAAAAAATATTCTAACCTCTTTTCCTCAAAATAACAAGTATGAGATACAGTGAAATATATCATTGAGGTTTCCCCCCCTTTCCTGAAAGATAAATAATATGGAATCTCTGCCTTATTAAGTACCAACAGAAGTATAAGGTGATAAAATAAGCCACGTTGCAAAAACCACAGTACTATCTGGGACCTGAAATGCCACCAGTACTTTACTCATGGTTGTAGTAATTCTATAGAAACTATTTAAAAAACATTCGGATTCTGGTTTGATGCTCAAAAACATAACTATCAACTTTATTTACTATTTAAGAGTAAACAACAAAAATATGGACCAATTTTTTAATCTAAAACACTCCATCAAGTTCAGATGACTGGGATAGGCTTCGCTGCATTGGATGGTTTGCATTCAGCTCATTAGGAAAATAACGCTATGGGAGAAAAGCAAAGTAGGATTAAATGACTTAAAGGACTAATAGTGTACCATACTTTGTTACAAAAGGAAATGACTGTAACAAAATTCTCAAACTCTGTATACTGAATGCTATGATTAACTTACATGTTTTTCTATCATCTTATAGTCTGCTATCATCTTATGTTACTTTGAGTCATACAGATAAATACCATTACAGAGATAATTTCTGGATAGCAAAGTTAACTTCCATGCCTTAGAGAATGGCCCACAGAAACCAAGTTTTGTTAGTCTAATTATGTCATTTATACACGTGCGTGTGCCCATGTGTACATGTATACGCACATGGACTGTATTAGGCTTATGCAAGATAATATAGTAGCATGAATAATCTACATGTATCATAATTATAATATATATTTATTACCCACAATAAATAATATATATCCTATATAAACATATGAGGTCTAACAACTAATTTGTTAACTTGCCACCATCCACTTACATTGGCAGCACTGCACATATAATTCAATAAGGTTTCATAACCTTGGCATATCAGTGTCTCACAGCCATGTTTGTGTTGAAATGTGGCAGTGTCTCACTGGGTGGCATTCATTATTGTTGCGTGCTTTGTGTGTGCCATATGATGACAGTTCTGATGGTCACTCCAGAAAACAAGTTCTAAGATTACTTTGAAGAGTAGACTAGGTGCTGGCCTCGGTGCATAGCTTCTCAGAGTACTTGAAAGGTGACTGTAGTGATATTTAGCAATGAGGTATGAAACTATTTTTCTTTTTTTTTTTTTTCCCTTGGGTTCGACCTAATTGTCAGACCTCATATACATAAGAAGCCTTATAGAAGGATTTTCTTTTGTTTCTTTTAAGTCACTTTTCCTATTCATAAGTTCTGACTTATTGTGAAGACTAATGAAGTGAGGCCTAGAAAAATTAAGGGACATGCCAGAGTTTACACTGTAAATAACAGAAAAGCTGGGACTAGAGCCAGAGTCTCCTGACACTACATCCAGTGGGCTGTTATTCCACTCCTTTACTTCTCTGTTCCTTAATACCTTCAATTTGAGTCACGCATTGCAATTTTCAAAGCATTTTCACACACAATGTATTATTTAAACTACATTTAAAAAAACCTCAGATGATGGTAGTAATGAGCTGAAAAGTTAACTTATTTGCCCATGGAAACATTACTACTTAATTACTTGGGTGTCCTGACTCCTAATCCAGTACTCTAGTCCCTGAGGTATACCTTTTTCTCACCAACTGTTTTATTCTCGTTTGTCCCTTCACTGTTATTTTGGGAGGAGAAAACCCGGACCAAGGCCAGGGGATCTATTAGCCTGTCTGAGTAGTCCCTGGTACATGTTTCTGATAGCCTTCTCGCAACCTTTTCTAACACTGCATTGTGCAGGTTTGGGAAGCATGTAGCTGAAAATAACAGCTAAGATCCGAGATTCAATCTCAGGTCTATCAGACTCCTACAGCCATCCCTGCTCCTTCTTCTGGATATCTTGTACGGTTAACACACTTTGGGACTGTGGCCATTTTTATTTCACAAGGTGTCTATCATGTAGCCCCAGAGTCAGAGTGGCTAATTCCATTTTTTGTCTTCCTATGAATGGCTGGACTATATATATCAAATAATGTGGTACCCAAATAATTTAGCACATTTCTGTCCACTTTCCTACCACCTAAATATGTTGAGTGATAAGCACCCTTCCTGTGCTCCAAACTCTTGTGGTGTAAAAATTAAGTGCCAGTCAAATCAAGATGATGGTAGACATATAAAGCTAACAAGAATTAGAGACAGAGCACTTCAATTTTACATCCTATTGTCAATTACCTTTGGTCTCTTGGTCCTTTTCATCATCGTCCTCATCCTCCATTGCTGTCCCCAAAATTTCAGCATCCCTTCTGGGTTTGTTTCGTGGTTTCTTCAAACCCTTTAACATCTTATTGACTCTCCTTCGCAAAGGATTGGCCCATTTGCTGTAATATGAAAAATTCAAGTGAAACCATATTTCTCAACAATGATAAAATAACAATTGGGGGGGGGGTATAAGAAAAGAACAACTGCCCAGATAACTCTTTTGGCTTTCCCATCTGATTTTTTAACTCACTAGATTGAATAAAATAAAATAGAAAGTAAAGACTTGGTATGCTCAAATTTATCATTGTAGCCATCATTATTATTCTACATTAAGTCATTTGATCATATGATCCTCCATAACAGTAATGCTGTCTTGCTTCCCTCTATTGATGTCAATGTTGTCCACCCTTCAACACTCAACTTGGGTATATCTTGTCTAGTAAGCTTCCTTTCAGAATTTTCCCCCCATATAGGCTTCAAATCTAATAGTAATAGTTCATATTACATTAGTATTTATAATTTTCAAAGCACTTTAACTTACTGTTGATTTGGCATTCAATCCCCTACTTGTATATGTGTAGACAGTAGGTGCAGTATAGTATAGTAGGTGTGTAGTATTTGTGTAGACAGGAGATGCTATCATATGCCAAGAACTTGGCTAGGTGCTTTACATACTTTATTTCATTTAATCTTCAAAACAACCCTAGAAGGTGGATAGTGTTTCCTATTTTATAAATGATTAAATGTTTGGGCTGGGTGCCCATAGCACAGTGGTTATGGCGCCAGCCACATGCACTGAGGGTGGCATGTTCAAACCCAGCCCAGGCCAGCTAAACAACAATGACAACTGCAATAACAAAATAGCTGAGCATTGTGCTGGGCACCTGTAGTCTCAGCTACTTGGGATGCTGAGGCAAGAGAATCACTTAAGCCTGAGTTAGAGGCTGCTGTGAGCTGTGACACCATAGCACTCTACTGAGGGTGACATAGTGAGACTCCGTCTTAAAAAAAAAATGATTAAATGCTTAGAGAGGTAAAATAACTCACTCAAGGTCACACACAGCTCATAAATGGAGATGCTAGGATTTGAATGTAGGTCTAAAGTAACAGGCTTTTTCTATGAGACCACATTGCAATGTTAGCTAACGATGACTAGCAACAACAGATATGACACAGACTTGCTATGTGCCAAGGCCTGTATATAAGCATTCCATGTGTATGATCTCATTTAATCTTCATGATAACTTGACGAGGCAGGTACTCTTCCTACCATTTCTATCTTTCAGAAAGGGAAACTGAGCTTCTTCCAAGTGGTAAAGTAACTTGCTGAAATCACCAAACTATTCAGTATAAAAGCCAAGATTCAAATCCAGACCTGCTTAAATCGAAAATTTAATCTCTCCCTCACTAAGCTAACCTGTCTATTTCTCCCCTCCAAGCTTGAAAATTCTTTCTGGCTAGAACCTTAACTTATAAACTTTTATACCCCACAGAGGAAATGGAAATGTTAGTTGATTTTTATCAAGAAATTTTAACTCATTTTATGTTTATAGGGATTTTACTTTCTAAAAAGCTAAACACAAGCCAAGAAGAAAATTAAGAATGTTCGTAGCAGAGGTTAAGGACAAAATTCCAAAAAGAGACATAAAGAGGAAAATACTTGCATATAATATTATAAAGAGGTAATGACACATACTCCCATCCCAGCCCAGTGCTAGGTAGCATACAGAAGAGCACATCAGGACCCTGAAAGTGTTACTTAGCTATGCAGAGCAACCAGGTTCTGATCATGTGGGGCCCAGAGACACACACACCTGCCTTTGAAATGATGACTTTGAAGGTAATACTCACTTTTCTCCCATAAAACTACATTACTGGGTTGTCACTGAGCTCCACTAGGTAAGACTGATGTGGAGCAAATAAACACCTTTTTCTCAATTAATCATAAAAAGTCTCCAGGCATAAATGAAATAGTGAGTGAAGGCTAAAAATACATCTATATGATTTACCTACGGTCTCTTTAAGTTGCCATGTTGTTAACTGCAGACTCAGAAAAATAATAAGTGAAACTAATGCACAGTTTTCAGTCCCTGGAGACTAGACGTGTTTCAGAATACAGAAATTTTGGATTTTAGAAAGGTAATATGACATGATATGTTGCATATTACATGACACACCTGCAGGTCTGGGACAGTATCTCATAGTCAAACACAGTAACATTTCTGCAACAGAATTTATGAATATGCACTCTGGGCATTAAATACTGACTAGAAAGAATCTCAGACCAGGTCAGATCAGGTTTTGCTCCCAAATAAGTCAGGAAAAAATCTTTAGGTTTACAAAACATTGTGAATGTCAGGATTTTAGAGAAGAAATTGAGGACTTTATACTTTGTTCTAATACTCTGACTTCAGTATATCCTACTGTACATAATGACTATATTTTCTTTATCAATAGACTTGATTTTAAATTTGGCAGTGTGAATTTCACTTTCATTAACAACCAAAAAAGGCAACAAATCATTATTACTTCAAAATGCATGCACTGGTCTAGGTTTCAGAGGACTTGAGTTTTGATTTACTCTTATCACTAGCTGGCTGTATGACTAACATTCATTACTGAAATCCAAGATTAGATGTTCTATCCAATATCTAAAAAGAATGCCTAGGGAGAAAAGTAGAGGTAAAATGACTTGCCCATGTCCTAAAGGTAATTTTCTTCTTTTCATGTAAGATGTCACATATCATGGGCAGCATATTCACAATGAAAAGTACAGGTCAACTTTTCACACTTTTCACACAACTTTGTATAATGAAAAGTACAGGCCAACTACTCACTTAAATGGTGGGTATTACCATTCATTCACTGATATGTTTGTTTTTTTATGAAATAAACATTATTCTAAATATTGGAGACATAAAGATGAATAAAACATGTGACTTTAACCTCAAGGAGCTTAAAATTTAGAAGGAAAGACAGACATACAGTCTGATAATTATATCGCATTGAGATAAGCTCAAATAGAGGTAAGCAGAGATTGGTAGAAGATGAACAGGAAGAAGCCTGACCCAGTGTGGGCAGGAAGTTTGGGGTAAGTGTCCTAGAAGGGGAAGGCTGAATCTAAACTGAGGCCTGCAGCCTGACTGGAATGAGCCAGATAAAAAAGAGTGGAGGTGGAAAGATGCCTAAGAGCATTTAATCAATAGGTATTCTTCATGAAAGACTCAGAGTGGCCAGGTGCATGTCTGCAAACATCAAGTGGAACGGTACAGCTGGAAACATGAAGTGAGCCCACTGGAAATTTCTAATACTAGAAATCCACAGTTGTGGACCTTTTCTCCTCTAACTCTCAGAAGCCTAGACCTCAGAACAGAGAAGTTGTATGGATTCAGTCTCAGTGAAACAACGGGGCTAGAAGGGATGGCTTCAAGTCCTAGACAACAGAATCTAGGGTAGGTAGAGAAAGCAAACAATGTTAGAAATATGGCAGAGCAGAGTAAAAGAGCCTGGAGGTCTTAACGGGTTAAAGAACAGACGTAGCAAGAACAAAGCAAGGAAGAGGTCAGATGACAAGGCACCCATCATCAAAGAGTAGGGTTTTGAACTTTAATATTTTAGAGATTCAGAGGTTCAACTTTTGGAGAATAATAATGTTCAAGATATGGGCATAAAAGTGTGTGGCAAATGATGAGTACAGGAGAGATTAATCAGAATTGAATATGTCAAGGAACTCTGAAGCTAGGGGCTCAAACAAAAAAAGGATATCACGGCTCAGGACCTGTAGCTCAGCGGCTAGGGCGCCAGCCACATACACTGGGGCTGGCACGTTCAAACCCAGTCCAGGCTTGCTAAACAATAATGACAACTGCAACAAAAAACTGCTGTGGCAGGTGCCTGTAGTCCCAGCTACTTGGGAGGCTGAGGCAAGAGAATCTGTTGAGCCCAAGCTGAGGCAAGAATCTGCTGAGCCCAAGAGTTTGAGGTTGTTGTGATCTGTGACACAACGGCTCTCTACTGAGGATGACATAGTGAGACTCTGTCTCATAAAAAAGAAAAAAAACGGATGTCACTGAAGAAATTTGTTCAGTGTTCTGAAACCTCAAGAATTTAACTTAACTGGAAAGGTAGCTACATGAGAAAATTACCAGTGCCTTCGGAACCACAGGAATCACCTTGGGAAGACTCTACAGTAAATGTAGTAAGTGAGAGATCAGAAAGAAACAAATGGCTCATAACATAGTGTGTTAGTCCACTTTGTGTTGCTATCAAGGAATACCTGAGACTAGGTAATTTATAAAGCAAGAGGTTTACTTGGCTCCTGGTTCTATAGGCTGCATGAGATGCATAGCACCAACATCTGCCTCTGGTGAGAGCTTCAGGAAACCTCCAATCAAGGTGGAAGGAAAAGGGGGAGCAGACATGTCATATGGCAATGGAAGGAACAAGAGAGAGAGGTGGGGCAGGGGCAGGCTCTTTTAAACAACAAGCTCTTTAGTGAACTAACATAAAGAGGACTCACTCCTTTCCTTGGGGTGATTCATGAGGAATCTGCCCCCGTGACCCAAACACCTCTCCTTAGGCCCTACATCACCACTGGGGATCAGATCTCAACATGAGATTTAGAGGCACCAAATATATAAATCATATCAGATAGTGAGGCTGCCCAGGAAGATAATCAGCTGAGTAAGAACACAAGTGTCATTGTAGCTCAATAAATATTTCAGAATGAATTATTGAAGGTTGAACTAGAGAGAGTCTAGTGCAGATCCAAATAGTCTGCGTATCAGATGCATTTGAAAGCCTTTAAAAAGTACAAATTTCAGGACCAAAAACCTCAGACTAAATCTTACTCTCTAGGGTATAGCCTGGAAAACTGTATTTATATTAAATATTACCAGTATTACTTGTGTAGAAACCAACTATATGTTAATTGTTTTTACCTGCACTTCTTTTTATGGGCTGTGACTTTTTACCTTGGAGATATATATATATATGTATATATATATATCTCCCTCATTATATGGTATGTTCCTTGAGAACACAAAGTATGATCTGATTCAACTCTTTGTCTTTCAAAGAGCCGAATCAGGGCCTGGAACTAACTTGGGCCTGGAACTTGGATATTCTTGAATGCATTACAAGTTACTGAATGGTATAATGAAATGAAGTAGTACTATTTTAGAAAGATGAGTCTGACAGGACATTGATCGATACTTTAGAGGGAGAGTAGATTAGAAGTCCAGGAATATGTCCAAACTGGTTTGGCAAGCATCTTAACTCCCTCTTTACCTGAGGGCAAAGACATGTATTTTTATTTAAGTCCTAGGAAACATCTCCAGGACCCACATCCTAACCATCTCCTAAGCCCTACTCATAGTCCCATTCCAGATTCTGTCTCTCTTGTAAGATCACTCTGAATTACACATATCATTACAATGTCCTCCTCAGTTCCCAACCTTGTCTTTGCCCTTAGATGCTAGCCTTGGAACCTCTTCTAAACCATTTGCCAGGATGGGAGAGAGCATTCAGGCCTGGACTAAGTTGTGACAATAAAATGGGAAAAGGGGCAAACCCCAGACTTATTGCATAGGAGAAAAAAAAAAAAAAAACAGAGAGAGAAGAGATACTAAGTGAACGGATTATATGTTGAGAATAAAGTACAGGGAATAGGCACAGAGGACTCCAAGGTTTTAGCCTGGGAGACTGAAGAATTTACTGACAGGAATAGAGAGGTGTCAAGGGGAGATGATTTGGGGAAAAGAGAAAATGAACTCTGTTTTGCATATATTGCATTTAAGGTGCTGGTGGAATGTGTAATTTGTGAGAGGAATTGGAAACACAGAACAGGTAGAGGTAAGGATTTCAGGATTTAGATTTAAGAGTCATTCACCCGAAGAACTTCAGAATATTATGGTCAGAAAGAACCAAACTCTTCATCTTTGGTGCATTGGTGAAAGAAGAAAAAGAAATTCCCTAAGTCAATTCTCTAATTTTATAAGAAAATCAATACCCAAAGGAGTTCAGCATACACATGAAACTGGCAGTAAAAGCAGAATTAGAATACAGATTATTTTAATTGTTCTTTCCACTGCATACTTCGAACATTATTTGACAAATGAGAGCAAGGCTTTGGGAAACAACCAGTTGGGAGAACAAAGGAAAGCAGACTGGGATGAATCCAAATGGTAAGGGGAACAATGAAACCCAGGGAGAACATTTTCCAGTTTGATGAAAATATTTCAAATTGTAGATGAAAATACCACACTGTACCCCAGAGTTGCATTAATGTACATAGTTATCATTTAATAAAAAAAAAGAAAATTAGAAAACTCTAAAAAAAAAAAAAGAGGAAGAGTCAACAGTGTACTATGTGACAAAAAGGTCAAGTTGGATGGGAACAGAAAAAGGCCACTGCATTTTGTAATGCAATTATTAGTTACTTGGCAACAGAATGTTCTCTTTAATAATATCTACTGTTCCAGAATTCTCTAAAATGCTGCCCTCGCAGTCCTTGCGGTGGGAACACCTCAGACATATGATCTGCATATAACGTGGTTCTCCTATTTCAGTAATCAAATTACCTTGGGCAAGGTCCGAGAAGAACTAGCTTTACATGAATTTCAAATCTACAGTGATTCATGTTAGAACAGAGTTCTAGTTTGCTCACGTTCTCACCTGACATATTTTATCAGTGCTCTTAGAGCCTAGTCATGCTTTTAAAATTTATAGATTTTATTTCCTTTCTCTGAATTCAGATGTATATAATCCTAGGAACTTCAATCTTTCTAGCAGTTGGCTAATTACTGCATAAAGCTTTTCAAAATAACATTACTAAGTATATTGTACAGTATAATGAGATACACAAACATGGGGATTTGAAAATGTAAATGCCTATTTTTTAAATTCAATGGGTGATGATTTTTAGGCAATTTTTGACACATTTATTCCCAATTCTTTACCACCCATTCTAAGAAAATAAGCAGCATTAAGACTATCAGCATAATGAAAACCACATTATGATACAGAGAATCACACAGCAGGATTTGTCTAAATGTAGAAATTTTCAGTTAACAGCCATCTGGCAAGCAACAACATTCAAAGTGTGTCGGGGGATGTGCTTTTTACATCCTCTGTGTATCAGATGATCTACAATCTTAAAAAAAATCGTTTTTATCATTCAAAAGCAAACATAGTTTTGTCACTTTTCATACTGAGTTCTGAATTTTTTTCTTGATTGAAAACTACAAATTCACTCAAACAGAAAGAACAAAAAACATGAAAATGCACTTCATCGGAGTTTAATAGGCAGTATACTACAATGTTTGAATTTTCCACCTAACCAAAACTATGTACATATCACTACATAATCCACAGATGTTTGACTGGCGTATGCACACAGACTTAAACTTTATCTAAAAACATATAAAGATTAGAAACTGAATCTGGCACTTGAGACTATTGTCACTGGCACACTATTACCATAATGGGAGCAAATCAGCTGTCTCCCTTCTCCCCCTCCTTCCCTAAAGCTGCTGCCTTTTGTCCCCATCCACTTGATCTATTCCTTCTTTCTCCACTAAGTAAGTCTTAAGCCTGCCAGTGAGATGTAAACCTAATGAAGCTTTGATCCCTATAAAATGAGGATAAAAATAGATCTTACAGAACCTTGAGGATGCAATGAATTTCAAAACACATATGCTGGTTCAATAAAGCTATTAATAGCAAATTTTTAGCAAGCTTTTCACTAATGTCCTCTGCTCCCTTTTGTATGTGTGGAACCAGTCCAAGTTGGCTTGAGTTCTCTGTCTACCTGGTTCCTACCTTACCTGAATTCAAGTCAAGTAGAAAAAACTACAGATTCAGTTTAGAGATTCTCTGGGCCTGCCCTGCCCTCTTTCCGCTTACCCCAATCTTCACCACTTTCAGAACTTTTATAAACTACTACTACCATTCATTTTAGTCCTTAGTTATATTACACCTTATAATTTTAAATGCATTGTCCTTGGGATTTGCTTTAACCAGTCTCACACCAATGAGGGGTCAGGGACTGACCCACCAGAAGGGTTTTTGTACAGCTGTTGAAGTGGGACAACAGAACATGAGAAAACCAACCAGCAGGGGGGTCAATCCCTGATCTCCCCTTGCCAGTCTTCAACTATTAAGGTAGATTTAAGTTCCTTAGAAGTAAGGCCTATGTTTTAGATGTTTCTTTTTTTTTAAGTATATACCATTTGAATCATTGTTGATACTTGCACATTGAGATGTTACTTTTTTTTCCTTCCTTGTATCCTCCATAATACCTAGCAAGCAAACACTGAATGAATAGGGTCAATTGTGGAAAACACGAATTAGGCACCCCACAAAATGAGGTATATTTGGCTCTGAAGAGTGATCACCCTCTTCACCTAATTTGTTTTCACTTCTCCCGCTAGCTCAGATTGCTTCTCATTTTTCATTCCTCCAACTCCTGTCAGTTGCTGGCTCCTTAGGTGATCAGTAAATAAAAGGCACTGTCCAAATCACAGGGGTCAGGGAATGTCAAAACTTGATTTGTTTTGGCTTACAACCAAGGCCAAGAACAGAGCTAAGACAGCTTTTTCCTCAGGGAACACTCAAGTATTTAATGTATGAGACAGGACCCAGCAGGAGGAAGACCTTAAGGGTGTCTTCCAAGGCCTAAAGAGCAAGCGAGTACCCCCAAAAGAGGCCCAGATCGTGTTACTATAGAACTGCATTTAGAATTTAGCTTCTCTGATTTAGCCAAGTAAGTGTTTGGCTTCTTTCTTTTTTTCTGTATTTTTCAAGTGACTACATCTATTTCCCTTCTACAGGGATATTTATTTTACATACTCTAATTTTTCAGCTATCTCTTCATTCTCTGAAATAGAGAATAGGAAGTGAATTAAGGGGATAGTTCTAAGGAGATATCTTGCTACCCCCCACATAGCCTTTGGCCTCCTTTTAGCTCCTTGCTTGATAACAAGGATGAGATCTCCCCATTTTCACACAATTATTCCCCTTGCCTCTAAAATCAGCCAACCACAAACACAGACAGTACCCCATCCCCTCTCCATCAGTGCTCCTGGAAACTCAGCTAAGCAGTGAGATGAAACTGCCACCTGCTCAAGGGTTCATGACAGGCAGCTCAAGACGACAGAAGGAACATACAGCTCTTACCCAAAATAGTAAAATAAGTAATGCATAGTAAACCAAAATGTATGGTATTCAAACATATATACTTATTCACATTGTTCAAGTCTATCAAGCTATTTATATTATGTAGAAAACATAAAATACATTCTTATCAGGGGATAATCCTTTAGATATCATTTTAGAGAAAAAAGTCTGGTGGACCTGAACATTCCCATTCTTTATCAGAGGCATAACAGAGGAGCCATAATGAAATTATTATGCCAAGCTTATTATCGCAGACATCCTGTAAATTGTATAGTATAATCCTAGACACCAATTTCTAGCAAATACTGTCCGATTTTTATTCATGTTTTTTTCTTACATGAAACCAAGGTTTGAAGGGATGAAGAAAGGGTCAAAAATTCCACTCTTATTCCCAATCACCTGGGAAAATTTTAAAAAGGAGAGAAAACAAGGAATAGAGATTATACACTTAGAATAGGAAACTAAGTGAAATCTGAGGGAAAAAACATGACCATCATATGCAAGCTGGAATAGCTGAAATACTGTGACCCAATAGTGGATTCAAAATGGTCTGTTAAAGTGATTTAAGGAAAGACTTGATATTTCTGGAAAGTAAGATAATGTGTAGAGCCTAAGTCTTCTGCGAAATCTAAATCATTTTTTTTTTGGTAACTCAAATACTACTTTCCCATTAACTTGGATGAAAAACATCAAAGACTCTTAATCTTTAACAGGCACCTTCTCTTTAACAGAAAATTTAAGGAGGTATTTACTCTGAGGGCAGTGACTTGGCCATGCTGTACTTGCACAAACCTGAGTGCCTCCTTAAACACTGTGCTCCTAGTGCCACACCTCACTCCTCTAGACTTTGCTATGTACCTCCATACCCACTCTATCCCAATAGTAGAAAGACATAAAAAGAATAAACAAACTTGGAAGCATCACGCTAATAATCTACTAAGATTTTGTATAAGATGCTAAGAAAAAATCTAGTACAAATTAGCTTGGAGGCAGAACAGGATTTAAGGCCCAGTGGCAGATGACCATTAAAGACCAATGACAGATGACTCAACAAAGACCAAGACTTCTGGGAACCATTCTGATTTACAGATAATAGCTACTGCCACTCCACACACCCACAGATCACTGACTTGTTTTTCCTTCTAATTGGGGTTTTGTTTGATGAGGGACTGTAAAGATACTATACAAAATGGTATCTTAAACCTATAGTAAAACAACATAACATTCTTTTTTTATGATAGCTCTTCTTTTAGGTTTTTCTTAGGCTACTTTGTTTTCAACATAAATAACCCAAACACTGGGCGGTGCCTGTGGCTCAAAAGGGTAGGGCACCAGCCCCATATACTGGAGGTGGCAGGTTCAAACCCAGCCCCAGCAAAAAAAGAACCCAAACATTATCACCCATATCTCTGAAGCATATGAATGTGTCTACATACAAATATCTATGTATAGTCAGCAATCTTCAAATAAACGTTTAAGTTTGCCTACCTCCTCCGGCAAAGAGAGCAGCAATAAAGGGGTAGACATCCCAGGAAGACCATGCTGATCACGCCAAGCCCAAACATCCGGAACATCTGCGTAGGCTCTGTTGGTGTAATTATATCCTATTACTTTTAGAACTTAAGCAAGAGAAGCAAATCCAAGCTCTTTCATAAAGTCTTTATGAAAATGTTATCAGTTAATAAAGTAAAAGGAGGAGGCATTCTTATATGACAGGTAGATATCCTTGCTACTCTATAAGTAGCAGGAGTTCATGAAATATTCTTGAAATATACCTAAGGCTACATTTCCATATGTGTCCCTCAATGGAAGCTTTAACAACATGATCCTACTATTTTTGTTAACAGTATCATGATGCATAGTATAAATTTCTTCCTGTGGCCCTAAATGTGTTTTTTCCTTGGCCATGTGACATACATCCTAGAGCACTCAAGGAGGAAATTAATCTATGAACATTTCACTTGATAAAGAAATGGCTTCTTAAATGTTTATTTCCAAATTACAAAACATTAAATTAAAAAAGGAATCAAAATTTGCAGGTAAATAAGCATATTTTATAGTCTTGTATTCATTGGGAAATGCATTCTAATGTGGTTAGGGAATTGTAAGTCACGATTCAATTTTTTTCCTCTACAAAAACTAAATGTCTCTTCACACAAAATATAAAGACCCAACTGATAAATGCATTTTAAATACCATGTGACAGTGTTAAAATTGGAATACTGTATTCATGATCAGGTTTTACTTTCCATTATTAATACTACTTGTTCACAAAAAGCTGTAAATTGAATAGGAACTATATTAACCTAAGATATTGTTTTGCATGCATCCTTTTTGTAATACTTGTTAGTGTTTCATCATAACAAATCCATTCATCATGAGACCAACTGGCAATATGTCCCCACCATCCAAGTGAAGGTAGCAAAAACAGTGTACTTCTCGTAACTTTGTAAAGAAAAGAATTTTAAGAGAACAAACCTAATTTAAAAACAATAGAACAATTAAAAACTAATAAACAGACCTTAACAAGAAACATTCAATTCTACTGCTACATATTGAGAGTTGAAGACAAATGGGAAGAATTATTCCACATAGGATGAACAACCAGAAAGAGAAAAGTAAGCTAAAACACATCCAATTGGCATTTTCTCCCAGGCATTGAGGGTTACACCTCTTGGGGCCTGGAACCTTTGGACAAAAGACAGAGTGACTAAAGCAAAAGAAAAGGTGAGACTACTTTTGTGACCAGGCATGGTGCTTCACACCTATAATCCTAGCACTCTGGGAGGCGAGGTGGGTGGATTGCCTGAGCTCAGGAGTTTGAGACCAACCTGAGCCAGAACAAGACCCCTTCTCTAAAAAGTAGCCAAGCATTGTGGCAGACACTTGTAGTCCCAGCTACCAGGGAGGCTGAGGCAAGAGTATTGCTTTGAGCCCAAGAGTTTGAGGTTGCTGTGAGCTATGACGCCACAGTACAGTACTGTATCGAGAGTGACAAACTAAGACTCTCAAAAACAATAATAATAATTTTGAACTGCCACAGTCACCATCTAAGGGCTAAACAGAAACTACTCCTGAAGAGAGTCCTGACCACCTCAGGACTTTCTAAGGACAGCATTACTCTAGTGCTGGAAGTCCCCTCTAAGTTGTTAAGCTGGGAGACCCAAATGTAAATGGATGTCACTGTGACCTGGTTATTCAATTTTTTAAAGTAAAAATAAAAGAGAGGAAAGAGGATGAACTTACTATCTCTTAGTGGCATAAAACAGCGGGTGCCACTGGGCTTGGCTAATGAGAAACAGCATTTGTATCTCAGACATTCAGTCTCGTTAAGGTGTTGCAGCTTATTACAAGGCTTGACCTCCTGATTGTCCTTCAGCATGCATGCTTTTAGAAAGAGAAATTGGAGAAAGAGAATTCAGCACAGTTAATCAGCATTTTCCCAAGTGAAATAATGACAGCAAGGGGGAAAAAGGAAAAACATTTAAGCTGTTACATTCAACGATTGAATGACAAATACACAAATAATGATGAAAGCTAAAAAAAGACTTAAATACAAGTTACTACAAAGTTATTAAATGTCGCTTTTTCACTTTTAGATGACCTGCAGAAGTACACAATTGTTAACAGATTATTAGGTAGTTTTTAAAAAAGATTATAGATTATGGGTTTAGAGAATACAAATACAACACAAAGAACTACTGTACACATCAACAGGCCAAATGGCCTTAAAACTAACACCCTGCTAAAATGATACCACAGATATCCTGTCAATTTTGCAAAGCTACAGAAACTTATTGAGTATGTTAGTAAGAATGAACTAAGTAAAATTCACAGTTTACTGCTAGAGAGTAAGGGAAGTGATATTATTGGTATTGACCTATTTTTTGTGAACAGTCCTGGGTGTCACATACTCAAAAAAGGGTGATAATTGTCAGGACCTAGTCAGAGATAGAATAGACTTCGTATGTTCTGAGTGAGAACCCATTCCTTGAAACACCACTTTCAAGGAATGCTAAGGAGAGGGTTAAAGCTGGGCATGGTAGCTCATGTCTATAATTCCAGCACTTTGGGAAGCCAAGGGAGGACCATTTGAGGAATGATCAGGAATTCTAGACCAGTCTGGGTAGTACAGCAAGAGTCTGTCTCTACAAAAAAAGTGAAAAAAATTTAGCCAGGCATAGTGGTGCATGCTTGTAGTCCTAGATTCTTGGGAGGCTGAGGCAGGAAGATTATTTGAAGGAGAGTTTGAGGCTGCTGTGAGTTATGATTGCAACTACTGCAGTTCAGGCTGAGGGATGCAGCAAGATTCTGTCTCAAAAAAAGAAAACAAAAAAAGGAGGATTGAGGTTATAGTCATGGAAGAGACAGAGCTAGATGATCTCTAAGATCCTTCTAATGCTGAGCTTCTGTTGCTTCACACTTAAATTATGTCTGATAGAACATTATGCTAGATATCAAAATTAACCTTCAGACTCAAATTATCAAGGGGCACTTGTACTTTTAAAGAATAAAAAGGGTAGAACAATTTTTAGTCAGGTTTAAGTTTATAATTGTGTGTAAAGGGAGAAAGATCAGGTGATCTCTCAAGATCCCCTGCCCGTGTTTTTTAAGATTATCATTTTATTGGTGTACTCCCACCTAATGGGCAACATTTAAGAGTATATGGCACAGCTCCTGGGTGCAGGACACAACTACGCCAGGGACCTTACCCAAAAAGTACGAACATGTAACCTAATCATTTGTCCCCTCATATTAATCTGAAATAAAAGGTTGTCATTTTAATCTGCAAGAGGTGAATGTTTTACAAACAACAGCCTGGTGACAAAACAACAGATTGGTTTTTAATGCCTAAGTGGTAAGAGTGTTTATTTTCAATTATATGAAGGAAGAAATAAATTGGTTAAAAGTGTTTCATATTTATGAACCCATAGTTATTATTTTCAAATAAGACAGTATTCACATTTTATAAATATTTAATAATGTTTTTAAAGATTTGAATCATCCTAGGTCAGATGTTCCCATTAAAATGAAACAATGTGATTTTGTTGGGCGAAACTGTTATTTAATATAACTAATTTTGACACAATTTACTGCACCAGATGGGAGAAATATTTGGGAGATACATGGATCTTGATTAGCCTATTTTAAAAAGTGACTTCAGTGTTTGTTTCACGTAGTTATTATAGGAAACTACGTCACAGTTTACATCTGCTAGTTTCATAAACTCTAACCCTTGAATCACTATTTGTTGTTTATGACCAACTTTAGCAGTCACTAAACCATTCTTTTAGCCTACACAACATGACACCTTCCCAGAGTTCTTCTTTTTTAATTCTATTTGACTATGGCAATATTTTGAACTTATTTAAGAAACTTGTTTATTTTGCTATTCTCATTGGTAGTAGGCATTATAATGCCTATTTTGTACTTGATAAAATCAGTATAGAAAAACACAGAGATTTATGCAGGGTCACAGAAGAATTCAGTGGAAGTGTCTGGAATTATCCATGAATACAATTTTCTGCTTGTATATGTATATCTAATTTTGTTACAATAAATTCTGCACAATTTTTAATAAAAACTTTATCTTGTAATTCACATATGTCAATTTATGTGAAGCATCTCCTTGAAAGGGCACCACATGCTATACAAAATGAAACGTGTTTATTTCTGGTTAATAATTCTCAGGAGTCATCACGTGCTTGATAAACACATTATATACAGAATCACAAAAAGATGGTGTGACATGAAACCTGGACTTTTATCATTAAGACAGATGGGAAGGCATCTGGTATAGTCCATAACATCAAAGCCACACAGTACCCTGCTTAATGCCACAGAAGACATCAATTTTACAATACTGGTTTAGTGACGAGATTTCAGACAAAGCCATTCACGTAAATGGTGGCAAATTCAGACATCTGTGAAGGAAAAGTATTTTATAAAAATAACAAAAATTTATTAAATGACAAATTCCCTTACAAATATTGCCTCAGTTCATCTTCACAATTCATTGCGGTAAATATCTTCATTTTAAAGATATGGACACTGAAGTTCAGTGAGATTGTCTTACCTGAGGCAAAGGGCAGAACCCAGGTTGCAAACTTAGGTGTGTCCTACTCCAGTGCCACTATATCATGCTACACACTATCTCCTATTTGATAACTATTCTCTAAGCAAGGACATTGATTGGAGGGAAAAATGAAATAAGAACTTACTTGTTGGGAAGAAAAATATCAGTAAGGATTCCCACGTAGAAAGTTTCTCCAGAGTTTGTCCATCAGTGTTTTGGACATATTCATCAGTAGAAACGGTGTTTGCAAATCCTTAAGAAGTGAAATTATTAAACTTAATACAGAAAGCTCGCAACACTTTTAATGACACTTTCATTGTAATTACCTTTGCTTAACTTAATTGTAGAAAGTCTAATAGCAGGTAAATTGTACTTTGATCTCAGTTTAGGGATTATTAATAGCCAGAACACAATTCTTCTGTGAAACTGAAGGAGTATTAAATTTAAAAATGCTTAAGCTATAAGCTGATCATCCTATTGTTGCACTGTGAACTAATTCACAATAGTGAATTTACCTTTGACAGATAACAATGATATTTAGAGGCCTAATCAATTGACAAATTAGAAATGCTATGTATTCCAACTAAATCAGACCCCAACACAGAAACTCCTGGCAAACATGTTGGCTTCCTTACACATTGATAAGAATGAAGGCCTTAGATATGTAAAACCTTCCTTATCCTTCTTTTTCACTACTTCAAAGCTATTTTTAGTCACATTTGCATGATCCCCTCCTATAAAAAAAGATAAAACAGATTTGTCCTTATCATTAAATATTTCTCAACACTATCTTTAATAATGTCACAGAATTCCATTGATGGTTCTATTTTAACTGAATTAAGCATTTCCCCATAGGAAGATATTTAGGTTGTTTATAATTTATTGACATTATAAAGAACACTACGATGATTATTAGATTATCACTGGTTTACAATGATTACCATCAGAACTATATATTTACAGATATTCCTGAAAAATTCCTTAAAATAAATGTCCAAATTTACCTTCCAGTAAGGCTACCCCAAATTACACTTCTACTAGTAGTAGACAGATACCAGTTTTCTTGCACCTTTGCCTTCTTTGTTGTTGTTATTTGCCAATTTGATGGCCAAAATAAAATAAAATGTCTTGTTTTATGTGCACCTTTAGTCATCGGTGAGCTTTTATCTTTCATACGTCGTTGGTTGCACGGTAGAGAAAGTAAGCCTTAATCCTCCATGTTTCAAATACTTTTTCAAAGTAGTTGGTTACCTTTACATTTTTTATGGTTTGGGGGAGGCTCAGAAGTTTTAAATTTTTTATGTAATCAAACCTACCAATCTCTTATTAGTTCGTCCTTTCAGGTCATGTTCAGAAAGACATTCTATACTCTAATACTTCCCTCTAAGATTTTTATGGTTTTACTTTTTAAATTTAAATCTTTAATCCACATGGAATACATTTTAGAGTGTGTTATGAAGTACGGACACATTTTTTCCAGCGATCCTAACAGCACATATTAAATCCATCCTTTTCTACTTACAATATCATCATCATATTTTAAGTTCTTATATAATCTTAGATCTGTTTCTTGACTTTCTATCTTGTTCCATTAATGTATCTGTAAGTGTACCAACAGCACTGTTATAATTTAGCTTACATTTTTAATGTATTTTAAAAACTGATGGATCTCTATAATGAAAACCATGAAACACTGATGAAAGAAACTGAAGACGACACAAAAACATGGAAAGATATTCCATGGTCATGGATTGTAAAACTTGATAATGTTAAAATATCCATACAACCCAAAGAAATCTACAGATTCAATGCAATCCCTAACAATGACATTCATCACATAAATAGAAAAAAAAAATCCTAAAAGTCATATGGAACCACCAATACCAAGAACAGCCACCCACAGTTATCCTCAGCCAAAAGAACAAAACTGGAAGAATCACATTACTTGACTTCAAATTATACTGCAGATCTGTAATAATCAATATAGCATGGTACTGGCATAAAAACAGGCACACAGACCAATGGAACAGAATAGAGAACCCAGAAATAAATCCGCACATCTATAATGAAGGTATCTTCAGCAACGTTTCCAAGAACATACCATGGGCAAAGAACAGTCTCTGCCATAAATGACGCTGGAAAAACTGAATATTCCTATGTAGAAGAATGAAACTAGACCCTTATCTATCATCATATACAAAAATCAAATCAAAATAGACTAAAGACTTAAATCTAAGACCTAAAACTATAAACATACTTAAATAAAACATTGGAAAAATGTGTGAGGGCATTTGTCTCCACAAGGGCTTCTTGAGTAATCCCCAAAGGACAGGCAACCAAAGCAAAATTGGACAAATGGAATCACATCAAGTTAAAAGCTTCTGCACACGAAAGGAAACAACCAACAAGTAAAGGAAAAACCCGCAGAATGGAACAAAACATTTGCAAATTATCCATCTGACAAGGGTTTAATAACTAGAATATGTAAGGAGCTCCAATAACTCAACAGGAAAAAATTAATTGATTTCATAGATACAAAGAGCAGAATGACGGTTACCAGAGCCTAGGAAGTATAGCGGGGGGTGGACAGATAAGGTGGGGATGGTTAATGGGCACACAAATACAGTTAGCAGGAACAGTACGGAACAGTATTTGATAGGACAACAAAGTGAATACAACCAAGTCTGTATTTTTTGGCAGGGAATACTTTCTTAACTTTTTACTTCTTCAAAGTCACAAGTTGATTTCATTATTTTTAATTTTTCTAGGAAATCGTCCAGTACGAAGCAATTATCAGGATGGACTCACAAAACTATTGACTTAAAATTTTTATATCTTCTTTATACCAATGATAATGTCTTCATTCTCATTTACATGAGACCAACTTCCATACACATACAATTGAAAGTGCATTCTCCATGCAGTCTCACAATGAACTCTATTATAAACGTTAAGCTATATTTTTCAAATACTCTTTATCTTTATTTTTTCTTTCAAAAACTAAAGAACATATTAGTGTCTCCCACCCTGATTATGGTTTTGTCCATGTCTACTTGAATTTCTAAAAGTATTTGTTTTATATATCCCAACATGATCTATAAACATTTAATCATGAAAACTTTATCTTCACTGTATATTACATATCTTGGCAATATTAAAAATAGCCCATTTTGTCCTGTTTCTTTTCTTCTAACTCCTACTCATTATTGAATGCCTACTGTATTCTACATTTGGGGTACATATCAGGTAACAAGTCAGATAAGATCCCTGCCCTCATAGAGCTCACTACAGTACAGTAGTGAGAAGACAGACAAAAACCAAGTAAACTAACAGTTTAAATAAATGCAAATTGTAAGGAGTGCCATGAAGAAAGTGGATACCAATAAAGAATGAGGTAGGGGACCTACTTTAAATAAAAGCCGGCCTTTCTAAGGAGATGATATTTAAGTTTCAAAAAATAGAATTAAAAGTAGCCAGGTATGGCTTGGCAGCCTGTAGCTCAGTGAATAGGGCCCTGCCACATACACCGAGGCTGGCGGATTCGAACCCAGCCTGGACCTGCTAAACAACAATGACAACTGCAACCAAAAATAGATGGGCATTGTGGTGGGCACCTAGAGTCCCAGTCAGTCAGGAGGCTGAGGCAAGAGAATTGCTTAAGCCCAGGAGTTTGAGGTTGCTGTGAGCTGTGACCCCAGGACACTCTAGAAAGGGCAACATAGTGACACTCTGTCTCAAAAAAAAAAAAAAAAAAAAAAAAGAAGAAGTAGCCAGGTACACAAAGGGCCTGAAAGAGTGCTTCCCCCATAGAGAACAAGAAATTCGATTATGAATCTAAAACAAAAAAACCTAAAAGAAAAAAAAAGAGAGATTACTCTTGCCAGGCATACTTTGCCAGATTAGAAGGCCTACCATGCTACATGACACAGCAAAGGAGCTGCAAATGAAAGAGGCCTTCACGGGACCTTTGTTCTGCACTGTCAATTGTTTCCTTGCTGTCCTCCTTCCCCAATTTAACTGTCCTTGCTGCCAAAGACTCAGCATACCTTGTGATGATGAGTTCTGGCTGGCAGCAGCACACCATGGCCTGAGTATCACTCTAGCTTTTATTCAGCACGTGGTGTGTTCTCTGGAATCCCTCCAGGATAGAGACTGATTCCCCCAACTTGGAGACCCCAACACAAGAGTGCTTTAGCCTCCAGCCCATGCCAGACAGGCTTGACCTGAGCCTGAGGTGAAACCCAACTTGCTGTGACTTCCCAGTGGGGCCTGATCTTTGTTCGATCATTCAGAAAACCCTCCAAATTCCAGGCATACAGATGGCAGATGGTCCCTTGTAGGTTTTCACCCTCTACCAATCTTTTGGTCATGTCAATGGACATTTCAACATCTTTTCTCAGATAAGTGCCATTAGTAGCAGCCTGAACCACAGGCCTTAAATATATTTATCCCACCCTTCACTCCTGGTTTCTCCCCTACTCTGAAATAAAATTATTTTAAAATTAATTTGACTAGTATTTTTCAAAGCATGGTGTACCAGTTGTAGTACGTGAAAATTTACTAAGAAAATGCTACAAAGACTATGTTATGTTAACCAGTTTGATGAAAATATTTCAAATTGTATATAAAACCAGTACATTGTACCCCATGATTGCATTAATGTACACAGCTATGATTTAATTTTTAAAAAAGAAAATTTTAGGTTGACATAGATAAATATTTATATTTAATCTTTACTATTTATTTTTATTATTATTATTTTTTTTTTTATCGAGACTGAGTCTCACTCTATCACCAGGGCTAGAGTGCCATGGCAGCTTAGCTCACGGCAACCTCAAACTGCAAGGCTCAAGGGATCCTCCTACCTCAGCCAGATTACTGGCATGAGCCATCACAGACACCACACCGGGACTATTTGTGTCTTTATTTAAAAGTATATGTGAATAGCATATTAAACCTACCATGACACCAGATGACACTGACGTAACTTGCCATATAGGAAACCTTGGTAAACCTCTATCTCTGTTCTTTCCTCCCTGGGACAGTTGTCTCCTTTCTCTCTGACCTTCTCTCCACAGTCTCCCACCAGCCAGCACCCAAGTCTTTTCCTCAGGTCTTCTCCACCAAAGCAGCTTCCAGACTCCTTCCCTTCTCCCTTCACTTTTCATATGCGAAATATTTCATCCTCTTGGTCTCTAATTTGCATCCTTACACTTATTAGCATGTTTAGCAAATAAAAGTATAGAAGCAAGCTTTCTTAAATGGCAGCAGGAAATACTGAAGAACCAAATATGTTTCCTTGTCACAAATAATTTTTGTTTTTCAATTTCTCTGTTACCAAAAAAAAAATTAAAATTCTAATTACATTTCAAAGAAAAAGAAAAACCAGACTCAGTGCAGATGGCTTTGTGGATGTATCACTTTTGCAAGGGTACAGGGCCCAGCAATTAGAGGGGCCTTATGTTTGGTTTAATGTTCTGTTATCACCATCTTAACATCTATAATCAGTTTAGAACAAAGTATCTGGTGTTTTCATTTTGCAAATTATGTTGCCAGACCATCTCTGGGGCAGGCAAGGTCTATCAGATGAGAAACTGAATGGCAAGTGAAGAAACAGAATGAGAGTAATGGATAATGATATCAGTTTTAAAAGGATTTTGCTGGGGCTTTAGGCTGAGACTGCTCCTATCCCACATCAGACATGAATTTGCATCCTGACTCTACTATATACTGGTTGGTGAACTTGAGCAAGTCAGTAAACTTCTCTTTGCTTCAGTTTACTCAACTGCAAAAGAGATAATATGTATTTATTTTGAAGGGTTATAAGGATTAAATGAAGTCATACGTGAAGTGTTTAGTACAATGTAAAACAAGTAAATATTTTATGAGTTGTCATTTATTATTTATTTTTATTGTTTAAATTTTTTTATTTTAAGAACATTACTTTGTTTTCAGGATATTTATTTTTATAAATAATTCTCTTAATAGCAAACATCAACAGTTTTCCATTTATAACTATGTTAAATTCCTATTTCAAGAAATATATTTATGTAAAAAACATGAGCTAGCTTAAAGGAAATCTGAATGACCAGTAGCATTAAGATAAAACCAAGAGTCAGGAAGGTTTTGCAAATGAGTGAGGAGAAATACTCACATAATGAAATTTCTTCATTTTTTAGACTAGATAACTGCAGCCAGCCGAAAAAGTAAAGTGACTCATCAAAGGTCACACAGTAATTTAGTGGCAGATTCAGAACGACACAGTTGTTCCAATTCTTAGTGTTAGGGCTCCTCCAAATACACCACCTGTCCACATGTTTAAAGGAAGAGCAAGCCTGGTGCTCAATTAGGTGCATGCACATGGCAGGCAGTCAGGCCTTCATTCACTCCCCAAAGAAAACAGATAGATGAAATGTTCTAATGTAATGATACAGAAAGTAGTTCTGAGTTTTGTCCATGGAGCTAAAGAAATTTGAAAATGTTACCTATTAATTCATCTTTATTTCTTATCTTTTTTATCTACCCTGAAAAGAATGAGCAGTAAGGACTGATTTGTTAGGTTACAGAGAAGTGGTGGAAGAGCTGGAACCAAACTCCCAGTAACCAATCTACTTGTCTCCTCCTGCATGCCACTGCTCTGTATGCCTTTTGCAAAAATATAACCTGAAAAGCAACGTGGCTTAGGAATCCAAATGAAAATGCAAACTGGTGGTATCCCAGAGTTACCTCAGATTGCTCAGTTTAAATTCCTCTAGGTGATGACAATAAGCCCAAGAGAACCCAGAAGCATCTATCTAGGAACAAGGAAGAAACTTTTAGCTCCAGGACCACGTGCTCTGCTTTCATCATAATTCTTTACAGCCATAATTAAGTTATTTTACCCCTTGGTGTGTATACCTGTTAGTATGGGAGGGCTGTTGTAACAAAGCATTGTAAACTGAATGGCTTAAAACAGAAATTTATAGTCTCACAGTTCTGGAGGCTCAATTTCAAAATCAAGGCATTAGCAAGGTTAGTTCCTTCTGAGGGTTATGAAGGAATGATCTCTCCTTGGCTCTTAGAGAGCCATCTTCTCCCTGCCTCTGTTCAAATAGTCTGTCCTCTAAGAGTGTCTATATCTGTGTCCAATTTTCCCCTTTTCATAAGGACACAAGTCATATTGGTATATAGAGTACTCTAGATGACCGAATTTAACTTGATTCCCTCTATGAAGACTTTATCTCCAAGTAAACTTACATTCTGAGGTATTGGGGGGACAAAATTCCAAAATTTTTATTGGCGGGGGGATACAATTCAACCCATAATACAATACATTTAGTTACACTAACTAAGCAAAATAATTTTAATTGCAAAATTACATTTAATCTGCATAATCACATATTACCTCCTGGGAATTGAGGAAATCTGACAATATAGAGAATGAATCATGGATTATTTTGGGAGAAAATTTGTTAAACCTATAATGGAAAAAAACTTCTCATAGAAATAAAGACATCACACTGAATAGACAGTATTCTTTTTTTGTGGGAGTTCTACTCAGAATAGAAATGGAAAATGAAGAACTCACAGACTAAAAAAAATGTACAATTATAGTTTTGCTTTTTAACTTATTTTTTCAGAGGATGAAAAGGCTATACTAACTTTTACAAACACAGTATTTCAGATACACTTTGGTATTTTAGATGAATAGAAAAAAATAAACATGAATAATTTGTTATAATATTGTGATTTATAAGGGATCATTAAAAAGTATCTTAAATATTTTCAAAGAGCAGAACTCATATTTCTTAATTTGTTTCAAATAGTTGAAAAAAAGAGCATAAAATTTACTTTATTTAACTTTGACTCTTATCCCTCACAAAAAGTTATAAACCGGGTTGGGCGAGGTTGCTCATGCCTATAATCTTAGCACTCTGGGTGGCCAAAGCAGGAGGATCACCTGAGTTAGGAGTTTAAGACCAGCCTGAGCAAGAGCAAGACCCCATCTCTATTAAAATTAGAAAAATTAGCCAGGTATGGTGGCATATGCCTGTAGTCCCAGCTACTCAGGAGGCTGAGGCAGGAGAATTGCTTGAGCCCAGGATTTTGAGGCTGAAGTGAGTTATGATGCTGCTGCATTCTAGCTGGGGCGACAGAGCAAGTGTCTGTCTCAAAAAAAAAAAAAGTACAAACCCACGCAGTTGTAGCATAGTGTATAGAACTCTCTGTTCCTTTTACTAGCAATGTCGTTGTCTAATCTTTGCTTCCATCAACTGTGGGAGAACCTTTGCTGGGGGGACAGAAGGCCTCTGGGGAGGGTGGAGAGAAAGAAGCCATTGGAATTAGGTATGGGGATAGTGAATGTCTTTGGGCTTGGGGTTGGAGTTTGATAGAAGGAGACTATGGGAAATTTAAGGCATTTGTGCACCTGATGAGATAGAATACCACTGTGAGGGGGGATTGGAAAGAAGCACAGGCTGTGGCAGGGTTAGGTAGAGAAAACCTTTTAGAGAAGGAGAAGGCCCTCTCAGACTTAGGGAGGGAAGGCAAGAAAGCTGCAGTGGAAAGAAAAGTGGTTGAGGGGAGGAGATGTGGAAGAGGAGGAGGAGAGGGGAGGACCTAGCATGAGGCAGTTAAGGCTCTGAGTAGGAAGAGAGAGGAAAAAAAAGCTTTTGAGGAAGAAGTGGAAAATATTTTGGGGTGGTTAACAAGGGAAAATCTGAATGGGGAGAAGAGGGGCCTTTGGAGAACTGAAAGAAGGTTATTAAGAGGGGAGTAAGTGAAGGTCTGGAGGAGGGTAAATAAAGAGAAAAGGGGAGGAATTTGAGGAACAGAAGGTAGGCGTAAATGAAGGTAAGTTAGAGAGGGAAGGAGGACATTGACTCTAATAACAACTGATAAAAACAAAAACAGAGAGGGAAGTGTTGGGGGGCCTAACAGCCATGCACAAAGGCTCTCCCCTCTTCCTCCTCTTACTCTCCTCCTAAAATAAAGACACAAAGGATCTGGCTAGCCCACCCCCTGAAAAGTTCCTGAGGAGAGACTCTAACCTGACAGGCAAGCTGGAGAATCCCCCTCACCCCACCCCATATAAAAGTGGTCTCTAATCGCCCTCCAGGTGCAGATGTCCTCTTTGCACAGCCCAGGAAGGTCATCTCCCCTTTCCATAAAGCTAACCTAAACCACAGCCATCATTTAAACCTTTCATATGGAACTATGACTCAGATCTGGTGGCGGACTGGCTGGCAGGCTATCTAGCTGCATCTCACTGCTGCTACCCTTACCCCAATTTTCTTGGACCTGAATCCGGTTGTGCCCAGATCTTTTCTATCAGAAAATCCCAGAGGATTTTGCCCCAGCTGCCGTTCAAATGTGAGTAAAGTTTCTAAATAGCTTCAAACAGATACCCACCCACCCACCCAGGCTATGACTTCCTCTGGGCCTCTATTTCCTCACATCCTCCTCATTTCTTTTCTTAGTTCATTCATTCATGCCTAATTAGAGAGGTTGTGTTCTCTCTTCTGGGATGCGGGATCTCAAATGGTTTCATTTTTTTTCAGTTTTTGGTTCAGGCCCAGTGCTAGACCCTAGTTTCAGCTTCTAGAATCCTGGAGACCTAAGTTTATACAGAAAAGGGAAGACATCTGAGATAATGGGAGCTGGTCTCTATCGCATTAGCAAAAATACCCCTGGGATGTCTTCTCCGACAATATAATGAACTAGGCCTAAAAAATGGTATTTGCCCAAAACACCTCCTATTTTACTGTCACACAGCTTGGCCTCGATATAAATTGCATAATGGGTTTGTTTGGCCTGCTAATGGGACCTTTGACCTCCACATCTTAAAAGATTTCAACTAGGTCCTCCAAAGAAATGGCAGGTGGGGTGAAACCCCCTATCTTCAGGCCTTTCTCTCCCTCTCCACCTGCCCCTCTCTGTGCAAATTATGCTCAATCCACCATATCACATATTCGTTGTTCAAACCCCTCTCCCTTTATCTTCCCCTGAACTGCCAGCCTATCTTCCTTTCTCCAGAGTCACTTGATCCTGCTGACCACAAGGCTCCTACTGTTCACCCTCTAACCTACCCCCGGAACCCCAAGGTCCTCCCCCTTCTCCCACCCCACCAATCACTTTATGCTCAGTTGCCCACTCCCTCCACCGGCCGAACCTCTGTTATCACTGTGGGAAGTGCCTGGTGCTGAAGGAATGATTCCAGTTCATGTCCAATTTTCCTTAGGACATCTCACAGACTGAGAAAAGACTAGGTCCTTTCTCCACAGACCCCTAGTCTAAGTATATAAAGTAATTCCAGTACCTGGTCCAATCCTATGGCCTCACCTGGCATGATCTTCACACGATAATAAACTTTACCCTTCTTTCAGAGGAGCTGGAAAGGGTTTTTCAGGTGGCCCCACAGCACACAGATGACCTCCATGGTACTGAGGATACCAGCACTGCAGGCATCACAGCCATCCCTTTGGCGGATCCTGATTGGCAATACTAGCCCATGCATCCCAACTGGGCAAAAGACAACCATGCGATTACCTGCCTCCTGGTGAGCCTAAAAAGGCTTCTTTCAAAGCAGTTAATTATGATAAAATTAGAGAAATTTATCAGAAGCCCCACGAAAATCCTGCTCAATTCCTGGCCAGTCTCACTGAAGTTCCACGCGCAGAGACCCCCTGCTACTCTGGAGGGAAATCTTTTCCTAAATACATACAATTTCCCAATTGGTTCTAGATATCAGAACTAAGCTTAAAAACTTCAATGAAGGCTCCCAAACTCCCCAACAACACCTCATATAACAATGGCCTTCAAAATCTTTAAAAGTCGAGGCTCAGCACCCATAGCACAGTGGTTATGAGGCCAGCCACATACACCAATGCTGGCCGGTTCTAAGTCAACCCGGGCCAACTACACAACGACAACTGCAACTAAAAAACAACCAAGCATTGTGGCAGGCACCTGTAGTCCCAGCTACTTGGGAGGCTGAGGCAAGAGAATCACTTAAGCCCAAGAGTTGGAGGTTGCTGTGAGCTGTGACACCAATGCACTCTACCGAAGGCGACATACTGAAACTCTGTCTCAAAAAAAAAAAAATAAATGAAGTTGGAAGGAGTGTGCCTGTCTACATAAGCAGGCTAGGGATCCTACTAAATGACAAATGTTGGCCTCAGCTATTTCAAAAACTACAAAGGACGCCCAGAAACAGACTGAACCTGCCTTCAAGAAACCACCTGGTCCCTGTTTTAGGTGTAAGAAGGAGGAAAACTGGGTCAAGCAATATCCCAACCCTCATCCTCCTCCTAAACTGTGCCCCCACTGTGGGACTGAGGGCCACTGGAAGATGAACTGCCCCCAAGCCTGTCAAAGCTTATCTGCATCCACGCAGGCCACCTCAGCCGCTGACCTTCTGGGGTTAGCAGGGAAGACTGATGAGGCCCACTTGAGGTCCCACACTCCCATTCCCATTGCACCGCAGGAGCTAGGGTAACCCTCAGCTGCCGGTGTCCTGCCCCAGGACCAGGGGCTGTTAAGACCTGTGGATCTGGCCACGGACTGAAGAAATGTAAAGTCAGAAGTTATAAGAGACAAACAAGACAGACAGAATAGAATTTTCAAAGTTAGGAGCACAGGGAACCACTGCCTATTTGTGGGGTTCTAGTGAGTGGCCCCGAGTGTTTGTTCCACTCAACTTTTATTGAAGGCTATTTGCTCATTAGCCCAGAGGGTAAGCTGAGGAAGGGAACAAAAACATCAGCAGTTTCTCTGAGCGAGCATATCAGCTCCTGCTGTTTCTATAATCATTAACTTAAGGGTCTGAGCAGTCCTGAGAAATCTGGAACCCAGCCTTGTATGAGGGATGCCTGCTGTCTGTGGTCACACACACAGATTCCTAGGGAGGTGTTAATCCCCACTAGTTCACTGCGGAGTAAAACGCCACTGGCGTCAATGTCCGAAGACTCTGTGGGAAAGAGGAATTTTCCTCTCATCACCACCGCAGAGGGTCTTCCTCTGCAATAAGAGATATAAGCCCTCCTACACATATTTCAGGGCTCGAGCTGTTCCCTTCATCTCTTCTGCCCCAGCCAAATATAAATCTCCACAATGGGTATTTGTTTTGACTGTTAACTGGGCAGAAGGTGGCCTAGTTAATGTTTCCTACTAGATCTTGCACACAGCTGGGTGTTAGAAAGCTGTATCCCCAACAGGCCAGGCTTCCAGGAAAATCAGGAAACTTGGTCAGATAAGCAATTTAGCAGTGGCTGGCTTAAAGGTAAACTAGCTGACTTCCCTTTGTTCCGCCTCGCTTAGCTTACTTTTTTATTCTTCCCCTTTTCTGAGGGTGTTTTCCTTGCCAAGAAGGGGGGTTTTGGTCCCCATTCTGCCTGCACTCACCATTTCAGGTAAGTCTGTATTCCTTCTGCTGGATATGGGGAAAACATTCTCTACCTTGATTGAATATTCTAGGCTAACACACCCCTCCCAATTCCTGCTCATAGGAGCTGAGGGAATTTCGTTTTCTCCCCAAACAAACCCCTCCCCTCCAATGCCAATTTGAAAGTCACACTTTCTCCCATTCCTTCTTCATACTTCCTCACTGTCTTGCCCTCTACTCAGATTCTTAACTACCTTTCACACTGCTCTCACCTTCTAACCAGACCAAACTTTACAGAAGCCTGCCACTGCCCTCCTCCTCACCCTCCATGACTCCCAATTCTTTCCCCCTCCAGAGAACACCACCATGCCATTCCTTTTTGATTTAGTTAATACCCTTCTTAGGGACATGGAAAACCCCTCAGTAGCTATCCCTCATACCCCTGTCCAAATCTATTTAAAAAATCTTTCCACCTTCCCTTGGGTATCCTAATACCCTATCCCCCACAATTTCAAACTTCTTAATAAAGGTCTTCTTCATATAACCCATTCTCCATCCAACACCCCCATCCTTCCAGTTAAAAAACCTAATGGCACCTACCACTTAGTTCAAGACCTCAAGGTCATTAATATCCTCAATAATTCCTATCCATCCTGCAGTGCCTAATCCCTACACCCTCCTGTCAACCATTTCTCCCACCACGTTACACTTTTCAGTTTTAGACCTCAAAGCTGCATTCTTTATTATAACTCTTCATTCTTATGCCCTTTTGAACTGATGCACGCCATCCTTTTCTGTTAGGAAACCTGCCACCACCTTCCTCACCACTTAGGGACTAACTCCCAAGTCTTAACATTTTACAAAATAACCTCCCCTTACCCCAGCCCTACTCAGGGGAAGCAACATCCTCACTTATAACTGGACACAAAGTTCTCTTAAAAATTCACCTCAGTATCCTAAAGGGGCTCTCCCCACCACGGAAAGGGGCATACACTGTCCTTCTTACCATCCCTATGGCAGTCAAGCTAATTGGATTTCCCCCAAATCTGGTTCCACATCAAAAACTAAAACCTTACCCTACCCCAATAGTCTAGTATAGCTCCACCTTAATGGGCCCGACCTTCCTCAAACTCCAGATAATCCCCAAGGAAGCATGAGGCATGTTCTTTAGCCTCTCCTAGAGCCCCCATCCAGCCAGGTCCTTTTCCTCCTCTGTTTCTTGCCAGAGCATCTCCAAAGAGCAGTCCCTGGACTCCTCTTTAACAAATTCCTCCAAGGATCCTTCCCTGATCACCCATGGGAGAACATCAGAAGCCTTTTTCACCCGGAAAACTCCTGTCCTCCCTCTCCCTCTTCTCTTCCCTCCTATTCCACTGAGTTTTAGCAGGCCCCTCTTTATCTGCTTATCTAAACACTTACATTAACCCACTCTATGCTCAAAACTTCTAACTCCCTCCCTTGGCATTTAGTTTCTGGATCTGTTTACATATTACCCTACTTCTTATTCAGCTGTACCTGTCTTGCCTTGAACTTGGGTTTCTACACCTGACTCCTTAAATCACACTGTTTATAAAGAGAGAGCTTTCTCTTCTTACTTAATCACCCAATATAATTCACTCCCCAGTCAATGTCAAAGACAGGCTAACAACCTTCTCCAGAAGTATACCCAAGCCTTAGAATCCCTAACCTTCCCCCAAAAGGCTAGTGAGGGGCCCATAGGCAAAGAGATCTCTTTTCCCTCCTAGGCTCTCCTCTGCATTCAAAGAGCCAGCCCCATGAAAGCCCAGTAGGAACTCTCAGACAGACATTATGTAATGTCACTCTCACCACTGCCCCTTCCCTTTCAACCATGTGTGAAGCTATCCCAGTTTTCATCCAGCCAGGCTACTATAGTTCTATCCCTATTCTCACCGGTCCCCACACCCAAAACTGAGACTCCGCTTTTCTATCAAGGCAGGCCTCTGTCCAATATTCATTTCTTCTGTGGATTAAAAGCTCTGGGGACCTCTTTCCCTTTTATCCCCATACCCACTGACAATTTCATTTACCACCTAAACCAAATTAAATTGAATAGCTTCTCTACAGCTAAGGAGACAACAACCAAAGCAAATAGACAAATATCAGAATTGGATAAGATATTTGCAAATTATGAATCAGACAAAAGCTTGATAACCAGGATCTACAGAGAACTCAAATTAATCAATATGAAAAAACCAACAATCCCTTATGTCAATAGGAAGGAAAGATGAATAGGACCATCTCTAAAGAAGATAGACAAATGGCTAACAAACATATGAAAAAATGCTCATTGTCCCTAGTTGTCAGAGAAGTGCAAATTAAAACCACCCTAAGATATTACCTAACCCCAGTGAGAATGGCCCATAACACAGTATCTCAAAACTGCAGTTGCTGGTGTGGATGTGGAGAAAGGGGAACACTTTACACTGCTGGTGGGACTGCAAACTAATACAACCTTTTTGGAAGGAAGTGTGGAGAACCCCCAAAGAACTCAAACTAGACCTTCCATTTGATCCTGCAATCCCATTACTGGGCATCTACCCAGAAGAAAAAAAAATCTTTTTATCATAAGGACATTTGCACTAGAGTACAGCTCAATTTACAATTGCCAAAATGTGGAAACAGCCTAAATGCCCACCAACCTAGGAATGGATTAACAAATTGTGGTATATGTACACCATAGAATACTATTCAGCCATTTAAAAAGACTGGCACAGCACCCTAACCATTGAGCTATGAGAGGCTTGGCACTCGTAGCTCAATGGTTAGGGTGACGGCCACATACACCGGGGCTGGCAGGTTCAAACCTGGCCTGGACCTGCTAAACAATGACAACAACAACAAAAAGTAGCTGGGCATTGTGGCAGGCAACTGTATTTCCAGCTACTTGGAAGGCTGAGGCAAGAGAATCAGTTAAGCCGAAGAGAGTTTGAGGTTGCTGTGAGCTGTGACACCATGACAATCTACTGAAGGTGCCATAGTGACACTCTTTCTAAAAAAAAAATATATATATATATATATATATATATATATATGTTACTGACATAGAGAAAGACACACAGACCAACAGAACAGAATTGAAAGTCTAGAAATAAATTTGAAATCTATGGTCAACTGATTCTTGACAGGAGTACTAAGACAGTTCAATAGGGAAAGAATAGTCTCTTCAACAAACAGTGGTGGAGCAAACAGGAAAAAGAATGAAGTTGTACCTCCAACAAACATCATATACAAAAATCAACTCAAAATGGATTAACAAGCTCAGTATGAGAGCTAAAACCATAAAGTTTTGTACATTATCAAGTAAAAAGACAGGCTATAGAATGGGAGGGAATATTTACAAGTATATATCTGATAAGAGTCCATTATCTAAAATACATATTCAGAGAGTGCCATAAAAAGATACACACATTTTAAGAAAGGAGAAAACTGGGTGGTGCCTGTGGCTCCAAGGAGCAGGGCACCAGCCCCATATGCCATAGGTGGCGGGTTCAAACCCAGCCCCCACCAAAAACTGCCAAAAAAAGGGAAAAAACTGTATTAAAATTGTAATATTCAATATATACCAACCCTTGTTATCTTGTGTATTTTATTTTTTACCTCTTGCAATTGCAGAAGTAAACTTGACTTGAATATTACAATTTTAATACAGTTGCTTCCTTTCTTAAAATGAATATATATTTTTGGCACCCTCTGTATAAAGAATTCTTAACAACATAACAAAAAAAAACATAAACAATCAAATTAAAAATGGTCAAATAATTTGAAAAGACATCTCTCCAAAGATATACAAACGGCCAACAAACATAAAAGGATGCTTAACATCATTAGTCATTAGGAATACACAAATTAAAACCATAAGGAGATACTCCTTCACACTCACTGCCATGGTTATAACAAAAAGGGAGGGGAGATACCACGTTTTGGTGAAACTGGAACCCTGGAACCTTTTTGGTAGAGATGTAAAATGGTTCGGTCACTTTGTAAAACAGTCTTGGGCTTACTTCCTAGAGAGAAGAGATATTGCACAACATTTACAAGTACTAAATCCCCTTTAGTATTCACAATGAAATAGTTAATCTTACGTGATGCGAATTTCACTTCAATTTAAAAAGGAGTGGGCGGCACCTGTGGCTCAAAGGAGTGAGGTGCCGGCCCCATACGCTGGAGGCAGCGGGTTCAAACCCAGCCCTAGCCAAAACCTGCTAAATAAATAAATAAATATAAAAAGGAGGGAAGTGAGGAAGGGAAGGCTTTCATGAAGTCTGGGAGAGAAGGGCTGTTTGAAGGGAGTTTCAAAGGAAAAGAGTTCAGCAGAGGGAGAACAAAACCTGAGAAAGGGCAGTGGCTCAGGAAGGGAGGCAAGAAAAGGCAGAGTTTTGCCAAGGGCGAAGTCAGGATGGCTTTCTGAAGGGAAGCAGCGGCGCGGGGTGGGGACGAGGTGGCGGGAAGGTCTGTGGTTGGCAAAAGTTGTTACCCCGCCCATCCCCCCTCTCCGCCCCGCCTCAGCCGCGTCAACCCTATTCCCAGCCCCGAACCAGTCCTGACCTGGGCTAAGATAGTAGCACAAAAGCAGCAGGATCCAGATTGACAGCATAAGCAGCCCGATGCGCTTGTGGGTACATAACTTCCCCAGAGAGTGGCCATTCTCAGCTCGGAGGCCACGCAGAGATGCTTGCCAGTGAGGCGGAGGTGTCGCCGCCATGATGTCCACACGCCCGAAGTTGCTGCTACCTGGATAGGACCCAATCGCCGGGTTCTCCATGTACCCTGCCTCACAAGCTACCAGCCTTGAACGCGCCCCTCTCAGTGGCCGGGTCTTGGACCTCGGCCTTCCCCTCTCTAGCTTTGCCTCTGAAGGCATGGCTGTGGTGGTCCACCACGATGAGCCGTTGCCTCAGAGCTCAACGGTCTACAACCCACAATTCCCTGCGGCAGCCTGTGACCCCTGGCTTGGGGATGCTCACGTTACAAGTGCCAGACCTCGCGAGGCTTGAGACTGGTTCCTGCCCAGCGATGCCTTCCCCTTCTTGGCACAGTCCCCAACCCCTTTTAGCGCCTTCGACTGTAGCTGCTGCGTGCCCACCTCTGCCTCTATTTAGTAGCTGGTGTACCCCCACCCCTACTCAAAGTCTGGCCCTTATAGTTCTTTATAAATGCTTGTTGAACAAGCAAATGAAGCTTGAGACCTGCTCCAGTAGCATCACTGTGTAGCATAGATCAACAAAAGAGAATAACGAATTCAGCTATGGCTGCTAATTCCTCCTCAAGTTCATTCCTAGGACACACACTGTAGCTGCTACAGTCTCCACTGTTAGTCACTACAACAGGTGTTAGTCAAATATGGCTATTTAACGTCTATTTTAATTACTTAAAACAAAATGAAGAAATCAATTCCTCACTCACAATAGCCATGTTAACAAGTGCTAGCTATACATGGCTCGTGGCTGCCATCCTGGACAGCGCCCATAAATAAGCAGCACTTCCATCTGACAGAAAGCTGTCTTGAGCAGTGCTGCCGTAAAGGGTGACTGTAGTGAATATGAAAGATGTTCAATAGGTCGTTACACTGTAATAGAAGCTTTTAAGTGAGACAAAATGGCATTTGTCCTCAGAGACCTCAAAATTGGGTTATGAATAATTGAAACAATAGGACAATATAAGAATAAATAATGCGTGAGGAATACCGAAGACTGACAAAACACTTATATTTTATTGCCCTAATTGCCACCTATGAACTGGGTGGCCCTAAGTAAGTGCCGTTCTTTTATTTTTAAGAAACATTTCCAATTTTTATTCATACAATTATTAATAAAAATTGAAAAAGTAGATTTATAGAACTACAAGTAGATAACAAAACAGGAGGGAAATGGAATATTCCACAGACATTTTTGAAAAGTTCCAAACACACACTAGGCTAAAAACTCCAGTTAAACTATGGGTTCACAAAAGATTATATTCATTCCCACGTTTTCTCAGTAAGTTCTTCCCTGTAGTTGCCTTTCTCTTTTGCAACTTGTTGAGACTTAGCTTTGTGTTCAAGAATTTTTTCTGATCAACTTGCTTGGGTCAATCAATGCCCACGTGGACAGTTGTGCCATTAGCCTTCCCACGCTGCACCCGCTCAATGTAGATGACATATTTCTTCCTGTACATCTGGACTGCCTTGCAGGTTTGCTGGCCTTCATAGTGTCTTTAAACCACCTGGACTTCATCGTCCTTGCAGATGGACATTGAGAGAACGTTGTCCTTATGGGTAGCTCCTTGGACATCTGCGACTACATGATCTTCCTGCATACATGCCAGGGGGCATTAAAATGCCATTTGCAGCTTTTGCTGTGGTCTGAGGTCACGAAGGGATTGAACTTCATGGTGACTGGCACGTCGCTCTGTGACACATGAGCTAAGGGTCTCGCAGGGGGTAGGAGGGCTTCAGAGTCCCTGAAAACTCCAGCTCCCTTACCTCAGTGCCTTTCGTTTATTAGGCCTCAGTGTCCCACACGTAAATGAGAGAGCTGGACATTGTTTATAACTCCCCTTCTGCCTCTATAACCTGACCCATAAGCAAAATCCTATGACCTCCCTTGGTTTGGGCCCTGTGGCTGTGATTCATCCATGGCTGCCTAAGACCCTACCACAGTCTAGTTTAGAAGGGATGTGAAAACTACTTCCCCCACAACTAACTACCATTTCCATCCTTATTCTTACTGTATTATACTCACTTTTCAAAGGACTTCATACTAATTTTACTGTTTTTTCCAAAGTTAATGGGTATTCCTTGGGGGAGGGAAGGGCAAGTTTTCCTACTCCAATAATTCTTGAAACTTAGCACACTCTTATCTGTCCCCCACCACCCACCTGTGCTTGGAAGCAATCCATAGTGCTCCTTCGTTCATTAAAGGTTCTCACAGGGGTCCTCCCGCCGCCCCTGCCGCAGCCAGGCAGCATGGCTTCGCGAAGGTTCTGGACGCGGCAGGGCCCGCAGGCACGGAGTGCATCCTGCCGGCCGCCAAGATGCCAAAGAGGAAGGTCAGCTCTGCCGAAAGGGAAGGAAGAGCCCGAGAGGAGATCGGCAGGTGGTCAGCTGAAACTGCTCCTGCAAAGGCGGAAAGGAAGCCCCAAAAAGCAGCAGCAAGGGCAAATCCTCAGACAACAAAGTGCAACCAAGAGGGAAAGGGGACGCGAAGGGAAAGCAGGGGGACGTGGCCAACAAGGAAACTAAAGAAGACTCACCTACGGGAAATGGGAAACTAAAATGGAGGTGGCGCCCGTCGCTGACCAAGCGGGGCAGAAAGAGGCCAAGTCCGATTAATATCACCGGCCATGTCTTACCAGTGGTCCCTGTCTCCCTTCTTCTACAACCCAGAGGCATATTTTATCAACTATTTTTGTAAATTCAAGTTTTTTAGTAGTTCTAGAAACATTTTTAAGAAGGATAGAATCCTGCCTCATCCCATTTTTTAAGTGTAAATGCTTTTTTTTTTAAGAGGTGAAATCATTCTCTGGTTGTTTATTTTTTGGTACAGGGAGAAAATAGTGTAGGATGTGGAATTCTGGGAAACTGTCTTGGGGTTCAGCTTAACATTCCATGGGGGGGGGTTAGTTTTTATATCCTGTAATACAAAACATACTAAATGGCAAGGTGGTGTTCCAGTCCTGAATTTCATGTCTTGAATGTCTTAAATTACTTCTATTCCCACGTTGCTTTTTAGTAGGATTGTTTCCTAAAGCAATCCATTCCCCGTGATCATGGCTCCCCTGTGAGAGTTGCGCCCAGTCTGTGACATCTCGGGTTGTTGGTGCTCCTGTTTTCCTAATGACTTTCTTACTGTGCTGTGAAAGACTGAAAACTGAAGTATGTAGCTTATGTGGCAATCACTTGTAAATTGGTGGGACTTATGTAACAGCTTAGCAACACTGGAAGATACCAGTACTTGATATCCTCTTAAGGAAAATTTGCCTCCAAATTTTAATCTGGAAAGTCACTGAAATAACTGTTTGAAAAGAATTACACTAAATGGCATTTTCGATTTGGGGTATGTATGTTAAGAATTGTGTACAAACTGCAATGTCTATACTGATGCTCAGCATGACCAATAAAGTCTCAATTACAAAAGAAAAAGGGGGAGTCTGGCAGGAAAAGAACATACTTGACTTTTCATTTATCTTTTCTTTATTCTTTTTTTTTTACCTTAACTTTCCCAAAACTAATTTAACCAGAAGACCATTGTTCCACAAATCCCTTATTAACAGCTTCTGAAACTACTGCTTGCAACTGTGAGGAACTTTGAAGTGTCTCAGATTTTACTTTACTTTGAAGCAAAAGGGGGGCCAGCTGCAGTTTTGTCAATGCTGGCAGAAAATGCACAACTACTGTGTCACAGACAAAGGTCCAAAGCTCTCCGGAGATAGACAGAACCTCGATAGACCCATGGAGATTGCCTCCCAACGAGGTCTTGTTCACATCATAGCACATGTGGGAAACGATCATCTGACCAGACTCCACACAGCCACCCTGAGGGCTCAGAAGGTCAAGCTGCAGTACTCGGGAGGAGAACACAGCTCTTAAGTAGGTCACAGGTTGAGCTCTCGTAGCCTTAATTTCCCCTCTGCCAATTATAACATCTTCCAGCTCTGACATGCTAAGACTCATACTTGACAGTAGCATTTGGGTTGCAAACAAGTGAGGCATGACAGTTCTACACTGCAATGCTCCTGAGCAGTCCACATTTTACTCAAGGACAAAAGCCCTAAGATTACACCTGAGCACTCCCGTTTCACACAACACTAACTCAAGACTGAGGCCACCAAAAGCCATGTGAAGTGTCCATTTTACAGATTATCAGATGTCAATTTAAAATCCTGAAACTGACTTTCCTCTTTTATCTTATACCCTGAAGGGAGCTAAATTTGACAGGAGCCAGCCCAGGCCTAATTAGGGATGAAAATCTGTTGTACAGGAATGAATACAAGAATTACTTTATGAGATGGGACATGCCACTATTCAGAATGTAAGTACTGTTCTTATGGAAAACTGAGAGTTGACACTGTTTTTTTTCACGTCACCACAGACAAACATGAAAAGATGCTTGACCTCAGGCAATCAAGGGACTACAAATTGAATCAAAATGAGCTATCATTTTGTACTTATCAGATTGGCAAAAATATCAACAAATATTCACTAGAATGTACAGAAATAGGAATTCAGTCACTGTCGGTGGGGGTACAATCACTTTGCGGTTTGTTGGAGAACACATTGTAAAGTTCAACATTCACATATCCTGTGACCCAGAAATTCTATTAATACTTTTAGGTAGCTACCCTTTCACCTATGTGCACAAGGAGATATCTGCAAAGAGCTTCATTGTTATAGTGAAAACGACATAAAGGGCGTCTCAATAGGGAAGTGGAAACAAATTATAGTTCATTCCTACAATGAATATAGCACTGAAAGATCAGGATCAATCACCCACGCCACATAACAATTGTTCTTTTTTGCTGGTTTGCCTACTAGCATGAGGTGGCAGTCCAGCTTCTAATTCAGCGGAATCATTGTTGTATTCCCTAAAAGAAATATTCCTCTCTCAAATAATAATTAGGTTCTAAAATAGCAAAAATAATAATTGTGGTAATGAGAAGCAAAAGACAAAATTTTTTGCAAGTGGATCATTGGGTATCATCCTCACCATTACCCTTTGGTTCTCAGCCCCATGTATTTTGGTGACAGGAGAAACAGCACCAGATGTTGATTACTGGTTCTGATTTATAGTGTACAACACATCCTGCAAGATGGTACCCCAAACTCACAGGGTGTTTCTCCTGGGTGTTGTCATAACTAGGTCTTCATGAGATGATATCAAGGCCAGGGGAGGTGGCTCATGCCTGTAATCCAAGCACTTTGGGAGGCCAAGGAAGGAGGATCACTTGAGACCAAGCTTTTGAGACCAGCCTGAGCAACACAGCAAGACCTCATCTCTACACAAAATAAAAAATAAAAGAAATGGCCAGGCATGGTGGCAAGCACCTGTAGTTCCAGCTACTTAGGAGGATAAGGTAGGAAGATCACTTAATCCTAGGAGTTTGAGGCTATAGTGAGCTATGATAATGCCACTGCACTCCAGCCTGGATGACAGGAGTAGACCCCATCTCACACACACAACACACACACAAAGTGGTGATTTCATCATTTTCATAGGCCATCTTCTTCTGGGTGAAGTGGCACGTGGTAAAAGTACTAACCAATAGGTCTCAGTCCTATTGCTGCATTTCTATCAGGGTAATATGATTTCCTTTGATGGAGGCAATGTTGTGTGAGATATGATGACAGTGTATAACATATTCAATAAATCTATAAATGATGGAACTAGCAGAGGTGTGGTAGGCAGGAAAACAAATCCAAAATGGAGAATTTATTCATTCAAAGTAAGAAATAAATAATTTTCCACTCTATAGTAGAAGGGGTCCAATGTAATCTACATATTTCAAGGTGGCTGGATGGTACCCATAAATATATGGTACAGTTGAGGGCTTAGGATTGATGGCTACTGCCATCACAAGTTGGACAAGTTGGACATTCAAGCAGTAGTAATAGTTTCAGTGAGGAGAAGTCCATATTATTGAATCTACACATAACTTTCATCTCTGTCCCCATGGCCACTTTGCACATGAGCCCAGGCATTGGGTGACTGAGGAAGGAGTCTTATTGAAATCCACTAAATGAGCATTAAGTTCACCTAAGGATTTAGCACCTCTCCAAAAAAGAGAAACTTTTGGTGATTATTTGCACAAAAGACATATAATCTAGGTCAATTTGCATACCTGTTCCCAAATTTCTTGTTATCAGTCCTCCTCCAAACTTATTCTTTCCCTAGACCTTGTCCATTCAGCTGCAACATTAGCCTCTGCCATAAGCCATGTAGATCCTTGTTACAGCCCTTCTCTCCTTCCTGGCAAATAGGGCAACTTCCAGTCACAGGGGATAACCAGATGTAGAGGTCGGAAGTTCTGCCTACCAGGAAGATTTCCCTTCCCCACTAGCCTATGGATCACCCGTGAGTGGACCTGTAATGCCATAGCAATATACTTACTCCTAAGAGAGAACTAATATCTCCTCCTCCACTAATCACTGTTGTTTCTGGATCAGTTGCAGCCATCTTTCTGCCAGTATTAGGATCAAGTTTACATGGAATATGGCAGACAAGAAGGACAGGAAGAACCTGGATGCCAAATAATACCACTGAGCCATCTCAAAACTTGACCCATTGGCTAGGTATGGTGTCTCACACGTGTAATCCTATCACTCTGGGACGCTAAGGTGGGCAGATTGCTTGAGCTCAGGAGTTCAAGACCAGCCTAAGCTAGAGCAAGATCCCATCTCTAAAAATAGCTGGGTTTTGTGGCTGGTGCCTGTAGTCCCAGCTACTTGTGGGGGGGAGGCAGAGCTGAGGCAAGAGAATCTCTTGAACCCAGGAGTTTGAGGTTGCTGTGAGCTGTGATGCTACAGCACTCTACCCAGAGCAACATAATGAAACTCTCTCTCAAAAAAGAAAAACTTGACCCATATTGGAATTTCCACTTGTGTGAAATAATACATTTCTCAATAGTTTTAACCACTTTGAATTAAGGGTTTCTGTTTCTGTAAGCCCAATGTTTCCTAACATATACAGTTGTCTAACATATCCCAACTAGAAGGATATTACAATGTGCAGTATATGATTACATAGCCCAAATTCAAAGCTCTCAATAGAAAATACCCCAGTTGTTTTATTTTTATTTTTTAAATTTTCTTATGGTCACTTATATTTGTTATTTATAATTGTATCAGTTCTTCATTAAATAATTTTTATTTCAAAATATTAAGGAGGTACAAGTGTTTTTGTTACATGGACAAATTGTACAATGGTGAAGTGAGGAGTTTTAGTGGGCCCATCACCAGAGTAGTTATACCTAATGCATAAGTTTTTACACCTCACTTCTCTCCCACCTTCCCCCTTCTTAGTTTCCAATGTTCTTCACACCACTTCATGATCTTGTGTAACAATTGTTTAGCTCCAACTTATTAATTAGAAAATACAGTGTTTGTTTTTCTCTTCCTGAGGTACGTTGCTTAGGATAATGGTCTCCAGTTCCATCTATGTTGCTGCAAATGGCATTATTGCATTCCTCTTTATGTCTGGGTAATACTCCATGGTGAGTATATGTGTGTTTGTGGGGGGAGGGTTTGATGGACATGCAGGTTGATTCCATATCTTTGCAGTTGTGAATTGTGCTATGATAAACTTTTGGGTGCAGATGTATTTTTGATATAATGACTTATTTTTCTTTGGTTAGATACTCAGTAGTAGGATTGCAGGATGGAATGGTAGGTCTACTTTTATTTCTTTGAGGAATCCCCAGAGAGGTTTCCCGCAGATGTTATATTAATTTACAGTCCCATCAACAGTGTACAAGCATTCCCTTTTCAATACATCCATGCCAGTATCTGCTGGTTTTTGACTTTTAAATGTTGATCATTCTAATAGGGGTAGGGTGATATCTCATTGTGGTTTTAATTTGCATTTATCTGATGTTAAATATTTTTTCATATCTTCATTGGCCATTTGTCTACTTTTGAAAAAACTCTGTACATTTATTTTGTACACTTTTTGATAGGGTTATTTTTTTCTCTTGCTGCTCTGTTTGAATTATTTGTAGATTCTGGATATTATTTCTTTGTTGGATGTATAGTTTGCAAATATTTTCTCCCATTCTATAAGTTGTCTATTCACTCTGTTGATTATTTCCCTTGGTGTGCAGAAACTTCTCAGTTTAATGAAATCTTATTTATTTTTGTTGTCACAGTACTTGCCTTCCAGGTCTTACTAATACATTTTTTACCTTGGCCAATGTTCAGAAGAGTTTTTCCTATGTTCTCTTCTAGAATTTTTATGGTTTCAGGTCTTCAGTTTAATCCATCTTGAATTGATCTTTGTATATGACGAGAGAAAAGGATCCTGCTTCATTCTTCTGCATGTGGCTACCCAATTTTCCCAGCACCATTTACTGAATAGGGCTTCCTTTCCCTGGTGTATGATTTTGTATGCTTTGTTGAATATCAGTTAATCTTAGCTATGTGGTCTTATGTCTGGGTTCTATATTGTGTTCTATTGGTCTACGTCTCTACCTTTATATCATTACCATATTGTTTTGGTTACAATAGCCTCATAGTATAATTTGAAGTCAGGTAATGTGGACTTATTCATTTTCGCTTATTCTTACTTTGGCTATTAGGACTTTTTTTGGTTCCATGTAAAGTTTAGAGTTATTTTTTTCTAGATCTTTGAAATATGACATTGGTATTTTAATGAGAATTGCATTAAATCTGTAAATCACTTTAGGCAGTATGGACATTTTAACAATGTTGATTCTTCCAATCCTTGAGCATGGAATGCTTTTCCATTTGTTTAAGTCATCCCTGATTTCTTTCATCAATATTTTGTAGTTCTCTATGTAGAGATCTTTCACCTCCTTGGCTAAATATATTCCTAAGTTATAAATATAGGAACATCTTGTAGGTATAGCTATATTGAGAAAGAGATCCATGTTAAGTATTTGTTGAATGAAAGAATGAACAAGTGAATAAATAAATGTTTTCAGCAGCTATTTATCTAAGCACAAATCTCTATTCCCTGATATCTGTATCAGTCAAAGTTTAGTTTCAGATAAACAGAATAGTTAGTTAGAATACATTACTAGTTAGTTTAAGCAAAAGGGGATTTAAATATAGGGAATTAAGTGATTATAAAATCGTAAGAAGGGCCAGGAAAGAAAGCTCAGCTGGTCTTTCAGGAATGATTTCTAGAAAAATCCTGTAAAACTGACTCCCCAAGGGAACCTGTGGCATCCTTTGGCCAGGGCAATGATAGAAGTGCATCTTGGGAATAGGCAGTGAGAGGGTGCCTTGTCTCTAGAAAAGTAAAAATAATAATAAAGTAAATAAAGAAAAATAAAAATGTGTCAACAATTCTAAACAAGGTCAGTGTGAACACACTCTTCTCAGAAAAAAAGTATCAGAGTAGGTTCTAAACAAATTGCTGTGACTAGCATTGAATCGCAATAATACACATGTATACTTCAAACCAGCACATTTGAACTACATATCCTTTCATCAACATTTTATTCTACATGGAAGTTAAAGAACTTCCAGTTATACAGGAGATTCCAGCACTTGTGGACCCATCTACAAGTTTTCACTTTGAGAATAAGCTCGTCAAATGTAAGTCATTCAAGCTTTCTTCAGGTAAAGTTCATGGCCGTGACATCTGTGACTCTACATATTCTTATATTTAAACAATGATAGGGCAGTGATTGTATGGACAAAGACACAGAACTTGAGTTTCTTCAGTTCTGTTATTCTATGATACCATAAAATGGAGTATTTACTTGTGTTTCAAAATTACAATAATGAACCAGAGTGTCAACTTTGAGATATAACATGGCTGTTTTATAAGTGTAGATGTTAGCTTCATATATGAACTAATACGTTTTACAAAGTTATAGCTCAGAATTATCTTCTGACCAAAAGTTAAGCATCCCGTCTTGGATAGCTTAAAGAGCTTATATAAAACTACTCACATCCTAAATGAATGATTGTCCACCACAAGACTGCACTTTCTCCACTATTCTCTAACTTAGATCGGTAACATTGCTACTTATCCAATTGTTTAAGAAATCTGAGTCCTCCTTGATTCCTCTATATTCCCTACTCCCCATTCATCCAACCAGCAAAGCTTCTATATTCTATCCCTAAAACTATCTGAGATGGTTAGTTTCATGTGTCAACTTGACTAGGCTATTGTGTCCAGTCATTCAATCAAACACTTCTCTAGGTGTTGCTTGAAGGTACTTTATAAATGGGATTAACATCTACGATCTGTTGACTTAGTTAAGAATGTTGTTCTTGATAATATGGGTTGGCTTTATCCAATTAGTTGGAAAAACTTAGAGCAAAACCAAGGTTTCCCTGAAGCCTGAAGGAGAAATTCTGCCTCAAGACTGCAGTTTCAATTCTTGCCTGAAGTTTCAGCTTGCCAGTTTTCCCTATGAATTTTGAACTTCTCAGCAATAGCTTCTAAAACTGCATAAGCCAATTCCTTAAAAGAAAAATAAATATCATATATATGTGATATTTATGATATATATGTGAAATATATGTGTGTGTGTGTATATATATATGTGTGTGTGTGTGTATATATATATATATATGAGTTTGTTCCTCTGGAGAACCCTGGCTGATACATTGTATCTCTAAGCCATCCAGGGGTCTGTCATATTCACTATCTCTGGACTCCTAAAATAGTCTCTTAACTCATCTCTTACCTGTGGTCTTGCCCACTCCAATCCATTCACCAAACTGTGACTATGTGTACTTGTAAACATATAAACTTGATCATGTCATTCTCTTGAGTAATACCTTGTAATGGCTGGTGATTGCCCTGACAACTCAAATGATTTTCCCTGGTTTGTGAGAGTGCACCTGCCCTGAACTTTGCTTACTGCTCAAAATTTAGCTCTTGCTGCCCTCTCCCTTATTCATATGTTCTGGTCATGCCAAGCTTACACAGACTCCTTACGCTGTCTCCTGCCTTTGCACATGCTATCCCCTCCTTTTCCCTTAGCTAGCTTCTCCTCCTCCTTCAGGCTTAAACTTAAATATAACTCCTGACCAGGCTGAATCCCCCTCTCACACATTCGCATAGGGTTTGATTACAGTACGGTTAATCCTATAGTGCTTAAATATGAAAAAAAATCTCAGTTAATTTAGAGAAAGAGGGAAAGGTATGCCCATTTCTCATGGCCTCTTCTACTCATAGTTTGGGAGCTTTTCTAAATCAGGATGTCTTGAAGTGGCCATACATGTGCCTGTTGGCTTTCCTTTGTTTATACTGAGTTGGTATTCCTCTGTCAAACAAACATGCTTCCAAACCTTGCATCCAATTTTATCACTCCGTTGACAACATGGGAGAGGCAAAGAATGCCCATTTTCTGCTCTCTGGAGATTGGCATGGATCACCAATGTGTCTAGAAAAGTCATTAGTTCTTCAGGATTAAAGAGAGTGGGTAAAGATTTTGAAATGCCAAAATCTCAGTGCCTGAAAGCAGGAAGGGTATATTACTTGTTTATGCTACATGCCCAACACAGGTTGGCAGGGACACCCTGTTCATCATTGTTCCTGAGACTTGGGCTAGCAGAGATACCACTGGTTTATGATGCTGCCATCCTAACTTGAGCTTCCAAATCAATATATCAAGGAAAGGGTGTGTAAAGAATCAAGCCATGCTGGCTCTCCAATGCTTCCACTCAGAAGAGCACACACCCTTTCTGCTTCCACTTCATCAGACAAAGAAAGGTATAGGGTTTTGTTCACTCAAGGGAGATATGTGCCAAGTGTGGTGCCTCACACCTATAAACATAGCATTTTGACAGCTGAGGTGGGAGGATCACTTGAGGCTGGGAGTTCAAGGCCAGCCTGGGAACATAGTGAGATCCCCATCTCTACAAACAAACAAAAAAAAATAGAAAAATTAGCTGAGTGTAGTGGCATGCACCTGTAATCCCAGATACTCTGGAGGCTGAGGAAGAATTCCTTGAGGCCAGGAGTTTGAGGTTGCAGTGAGCTATAAGGATGCCACTGCACTCTAGCATGAGCAACAGAGTAAGGCCCCATTTCAAGAAAGAAAAAAAGTGGGGAGAGGGAAGGCATATTCCTGGAAGGAAAGAAGAACCAGGAAATTTTGGGAGCCCAAGAAAAGTCCAACACCAGCATTAGTACTAATAGTTTTCCTTTAGTGAGTACAAGCGATGTGCCTGGCACTGTGTTAAACACTTAATATTAATAAGATTAATATTAATCTTCCTAGAAGCCCTGAGGTAAATATTAATATATTTCTTTGGGAGGAGAAATACTTTCAGAGGGGTTGCATGACTCACACAAGGCTACAGATGTATTGAAGCTGGGATGTGAACCTGTGTCAACTGCCTGGAAGTCAACATACCCGCACATACACACCGGGTGGGTGAGTGTGGCCCTCCTGCCAACCGCTACTGCGCTGCCTATGCCACACTATACTACTCGATGCCCTTCTAGGACTCTATGCTTCTGCACAGAGTTTTGCATGATGCCCTTGGCCTGCAGGAAGTGGGAAAAGTATATTTTTGGTAAGCTCCTGTTCATCTTTCATGATCTAATTCAAACCATAATCCTTACCTGAAACTCCTCCTGACATCCCTCTACAGAATTCATTGTTCCCGTTTTGGCTGAACATGGCTCAAATCCCTAGCAGGGTACTCATCACATAGTTTTCTTATTAACTGTTAACCTTGCTATTGCTTCCACTATAGTGCACTACACTATAGGTGCTTGAAGAAGGCAGTTGTGTCCTGTTTCTCTCTATCTCACACTTCATAGGACAGAGGCAGAACAGCTTAAATACAGCCAGTATTGATGACACATATATGCCAGGCACAGGACTAGTGCTTCACATATGCTCATCAATTTTACCTTATACTATCTCTATGGGGTGGGGGCTATTTTTAGCATCATCCATTTTACCAATGAGGAAATTCAATTTACAGAATGATTAACTAACCTGCCTCAAATCTCATAGGTAGTAAATAAGTACTGGGGTTCAAACTCAGGCAGACTCATTCCAGACCCTAAGCATACATAGCTGCTCTGCTACTGTTTACGTCTTCTTCTAGCTCATATCTCATCCTTTGTCTTCTAAATACTTTAGTGTGTATTTCCTAAAATGAGAACATTCTCTTAGATAACCACAGTACAATTATCAAAAATAGGAAATTCAGCTCGGCGCCTATAGGTCAAGCAGCTAAGGTGCCAGCCACATACACCAGACCTGCCGGTTTCAAATCCAGCCCAGGCCTGCCAAACAACAATGACAGCTACAACCAAAAAATGGCTGGGCATTGTGGCAGACACCTGTAGTCCCAGCTACTTGGGAGGCTGAGGCAAGAGAATCGCTTAAGCCCAGGAGTTGGAGGTTACTGTGTGTGATGCCATAGCACTCTACCCAGGGCAAAAGCTTGAGGCTCTGTCTCAAAAAAAAAAATAGTGAATAAGATATGTCCCATTATATTATCTACAGACCTTATTCATACCTATCCAATTGCTCCAATAATATCATTTTAACAAAAGACAACAATAATTTCTAGTTCAAGATCAAACCCAGGATCACGTGTTGCATTTAAGTATCTTGTCATTTTAGTATCTTTTGACCTAAAATAGTTCATCAGTATTTCTTTGTATCTGATGATCTCAATAATTGTGAAGAATGAAAAGAATTTATTTTATATAATTTTCATCAATTTGGGCTTGTCTGATACTTCCACATCATTAGATAAAGCTTATTCATTTATAGCAGAAACCCTACAAAAGTGAAGTTGTGACCTTCTCAGTGCATCATATGAGGAGGTGCATGATACCTATTTGTCCCTGTAAATATCTTTTGTTGTATGTAGTTTTTGTCTCCCAGTGTCCCTTTCTCCTGTATCCTCAGCATCAAACACACTGCCTGACTCATATTATATGTTCAATAAATATCAGTTTAATGAATACATTTTCATTCCTCCAAAATAAAATAATTACTCAAGTCAAAAATGTATAAATCACAACCCTAGTTTCTCCCTACTTTTTCCCCTCACATAATTTTCACCAAGTCCCACTGACCCTACCTCCTAAATATTATAGGAATCCTAAAATTCCTCTCTATTTTCAATACTCTTGTACTGCCTCATAATTCCAATGACCTGGAATTCTAATTTTGCCCTGTTTAATCTATCTTTGGAAGGTGAGTGAAAGAAATCACCAGTGCATCATGTAGAATGGGCATGCAAATGGGTTTAACTAGGGTAGCATACAAGCCAAAGTATTAGTAAGATGAAGCACGTGGTCTCCCATTCTGTTATGAGATGTGCCTGGCCATTAGCACTAGAAAGTGATTGGATTTTCAATGGGGTTTCTGCAGTTTGTGACTATGCCAAAGGAAATCTTTGTAAAATGAGGAAGGTCCTAAATAATAGTACAAAATCTATCATGAAAACCTGTAAAGTTCCCTGTGCCTCTATTGTGAAGCCTAGGCCAAGCCATGAGAAAAAAGTCCCAAGGCTGAGACTAGGGTAGTTTGGAGCCATGTAGAGTTGTTGATGTATTGTTCCACTTGTGGTGAAGCATTTACCCAGAATCAGGTTGGCCACAGTGCACACTGCCTAGTCAGCAAACAGTTAAGTCACGCAGATATTTAACACAATCTGAGATAGGGAGTAGCTATGGTTTGGATATGGTTTGTTTATTTCAGCCAAGTCTTAAAAAGAAAAAAAAAAAGAAATGTGATCCCCAGTTTTGGAGGTGGGGCCTGGTGGGAGGTGTTGAATTATGGATGCAGATCTCTCATGAATGGCTTGGTGCCATTCTTCCTGGAGTGAGTGAGTTCTCACTTGTATTTCTTGCAAGAACTGGTTGTTGAAAAGAGCCTGGCACCTCCTCATATCTCTCTTGCTGGCTTGCCATGTGGTCTGCATATGCTGGCTTCCCTTCGCCTTCCACCATGAGTGATTGCAGTCTAAAACCCTCACCCAAATTCTGGTGCCATGTTTCTCATACAGCCTGCAGAACCATGAGCCAAATAAACTTCTCTTTTTGATATAAATTACTCAGCCTCACATATTCCTTTACACTACAGTGGTTCTCAACCTTCCTAATGCTGCAGCCCTTTAATATAGTTCCTCATGTTGTGGTGACCCCCAACCATAAAACTATTGTCATGCTACTTCATAACTGTAATTTTGCTACTGTTATGAATCGTAATGTAAATATCTGATATGCAGGATGGTCTTAGGTGACCCCTGTGAAAGGGTCGTTTGACCCCCAAAGGGGTCGCAACTCACAGGTTTAAAACTGCTGCTTTACAGCAACACAGACCAAGATGAGAGTCACTAAGACCCCCAGCTATCTTCTTCATAATCTCTCTAGGTGAGCCTTAGAAATATCTCTTGATGGGAAAAAAACCCAAGTAAAATTATATATTATGTCTCTAATGCCCCCAGGGAGGCCATAAGTGGTGTCAGAAGCTGGGGATATAGATATAGCCTGTGCCCATTAGTTCTTTGATTTTTGAAGAGTTGCATGGCTACCCTCTGGAAGTGAGTAACCTTGTGAAGGAGGAAGCAGAGGAGGCAAGGAAAGCTGTCTTAACCCCATAGAGAAACTTGTCCTGTCTAGGTGTGGTGGCTCACGCTTGTAATTCTAGCACTCTGGGAGGCCAAGGCAGGTGGATTGCTTGAGCTCAGGAGTTTGAGACCAGCCTGAGCAAGAGCAAGACTCTGTTTCTACTAAAAATAGGCAAACTAGCTGGATGTAGTGGTGCATGCTTATAGTCCTAGTTACATGGGAGGCTGAGGCAAAAAGATTGGTGAAGGCCAAGAGTTTAAGGTTGCTGTGAACTATGATGCCATGACACTTTACCCAGGGGAACAGAATGAGATTCTGTCTCAAACAAGAAAGAAAAAAAGAAAATCTAGTTGTAAAAATGATTAATGAATACACAAATGCTTATCTGACTTGGGTACAAGGTGATCCTCTGCATCCATTTGGCATGGACATCGAGGAGATAGATAAGTATAAAAGGTCAAGGCAAATGGTAGCTGAGGTCTCTGCCTTTAGAGGCAACACTGGAGGCACTATTTGATAGTGATAAGGTCCTTCACAGTCAAATCAATTTAGGGTAATAGTAGATACCATGAGTCACTGCCTCAAATAGGTACAGTTGGTCCATATCTGGAATAAAAAGACAAGGAGTTTAGTTGCCCCTTGATCTTCTATTTGCTTCCCAGGGTTGGATCTATCCATACCTAACCATTGGGGGCTTATAGGCTTCCTTAAGGAAAGAACCAGTCCTTCTTTTATTTCTTAGAATGAAAATCTCTGCAGAGACCCAGGGATAACAATCACTTTACCAAAGGCAACCCTTTTAGATCAAGCACAATGCATACAGTGCAAAGGTGACTTACTATATGAGCATAAGAACCACAGCAGTGTCCTCAACTTGAAAAACGTGTGTGTGGCAATCCCAGTGTCAGAGTTATCTGCCTAATTGGAAAAGACACTAGATGCCATCTCAAAGGCATAAAAAACAAGAAAGAGACTCCAAATTTGTATTCATCCACATTTCTTTGATCCATGCAATAAAAATATTCCAGCTACTCATCATGGTCAGTGTGGGTTTGAAAGAGGGGGAAAATTATTGTTATATAGTGTGGTGACCATGAAAGTGTGACATTCCAATCTCCTGTTGTGGAGAGCATAACTGACAGCATCGGCTGCTACTCTTCTTGATCTACCACCGGCTTTGCACCAAGGTCATACTTCCTGCAGGCTACTTCTAGCCAATGTTTGAGCACACTAGGGGTACTAGTGCAGAACCATTCTTGCAAGTAGATCTTCTTTAACAGATGACTTTGGGGCTGGGCACAGTGTAATCCCAGCACTCTGGGAGGCCAAGGCAGGTGGACTGCTTCAGCTCAGGTGTTCAAGACCAGCTTAAACAGGACTGAGACCTCCATCTCTAAAAATAGCCAGGCATTGTGACAGCTACTTGGGAGGCTGAGGTAAGAGGATCACTTGAGCCCAAGAGTTTGAGGTTGTTGTGAGCTATGACACTCCAGGGCACTCACATGGGGGTGACAAAGTGACACTCTGTCTAAGACAAACAACCCACCCCAAAAGAAACAAACAGATGACTTTGGCTCTAGCATTTCTCATCAGCCTGGTTAAAACTTACTTGGAACTACACTATAGTTGAGCTCTTCCTAACCAATCCTTCCTTCTTTTTTGTTCATTGATGTCAGATCTGTATCATAATCTGAATTCTCTCTTGACCTTCCCCGGCTCCCCCCTTTTATCCTGCATAGGTTTTTCTCCCCCCAAATCTCTAGCACATCTAATCCTCCCTTGGCATCTGCTTCTCAGAGGGCCTAAACTAACACTGGGATATCGCACTATACACAGCTCAGAAAGGTTGTGGTAGTCAGCCAAGTGCTTGTTCCTTGAGCTGGTTATTCTAGCACTTAATTGTGCCTGCTGAGTGAGAGTGGAAAGGAGCATGGGAGTGCCAGTGAATGCCATGCCAACAGACTCATTGGCCCATTGCTGTTTGATAGCGGGCATAAATGAATTCAGTTGTCATATTGTATCATGTAATCCTTACATGATACTCCTGGCCTTACATGATACATGTAATCTCAAGATATGGCAAAGGTAGTTAGAGCTGTGTATTTATGTGTGCTATCTGATTGGGGGAGATGGAAAGCAACCCCTATCTAGAGACATTGTCTAAAGCAGTCAGGACACACTGTGTGGCTCTTTTGTAGGAGCAGGGAGCCTATCAATAGACCTGCCAGTATGAGCAAGTCCTGATTTCTGTGCTAGGCCAAGTTCACCATGAATTACCTACTTGTGAAGTTGCCAAAGAGTACAGACTCTGAGTGTATTAGTAACTTCTTTGCATGACAAATGCAAATGGTTTAATAGTATGGTGGGTCTGAACATAGATCCAGTATGTCAAGGTGGGTGGAATGGCCTACAGCCTCAAATGACTCTCTTATTCCAGATGCTTTGCTTTTGTCAGAATGTGGTCTTTTCTAGGAGACAAACAACATATGTGACTTATAATAATTGAGCCTACCTATGAGTTGTATGTGTTTCCAGAGGGAGCACCAAATGCATATGACTTTAATAGGTCTCATGTTAAGTGGCTGAACAGACTGACCAGAGTGAGGCCATTAGCAACAGCCCATGAGTCTATATAAAGGTATATTTCATTCACTGAGAAACAGAATGCTTTATTGCCAAAAGTACCACTTGAACTTCCATCCAATATGCAGAGGAGCCAATGCCATGAGTTGTTAACACTTACCATCATTATAACAAATGGATTAGCATTCTATTTTTTTTTTTTTTTTTTTGCTTTTAGACAGTGTCTCACTTTGTCATCCTTGGTAGAGTGTCATGGCATCACAGCTCACAGCAACCTCAAACTCTTGGGCTCAAGTGATTCTCTTGTTTTAGCCTCTCAGGTAGCTGGAACTATAGGAACCTGTCACAATGCCAAGCTATCTTTAGAGATGAGGTCTCACTGTGGCTCAGGCTGGTCTTGAACCTTTGAGCTCAGACAATCCACCTGCCTCAGTCTCCCAGAGTGCTAGGATTACAGGCATGAGCCATCACACCCAGGCTGGCTTAGTAGTCTACTGATTTTGCTAACCAAGGAGGAATGTTGTCCCACTGAAATAGGCTTCCTTTTATGGTACCAAATCTTGAACTGAGGTCCCATTGAGCCAGTTGCAAATCAGGCAGTGAAGCCACCTCAGTAACAAATGGATAGGCAACCACCTATCTTTGTAGTTGGCTTGTCTCACAATCAGATGCACCATTTCCATTTCATGTTTTTTCAGCACTATTGGTTCTTAGTTCCATATCATCCTCCTATATACTCTGCTGTATGATGCAGGGGCTGGGATTGTACATCACATTCGTCAATTTGCTGCTACCTATTAGGTTATGCCAATAAGAGGCTCTAGAAAGAGACTGGAAGACAATGGTTCCTAATTCTGGTAGGAACAGTTTGCTTCAGTAGCAGAGGCTAAAATCAGTGTCCAGAGTATGCACCTTCCTGAAGCCAGAAGCTATAGAACTGAGCCTTGAGAAAACTGCACTTCAGTTTCCTGCCAGTGCAGCCTACCCGAAAAGGATCCTTCCCTCTTTGTTCACAGGTCCAGAGTGCCATTTGGAGAGTTTGAAGACATGGAGTTTTCTCATCCTTGGGCTGAATTAGAGATAATGCAGCCCTACCCAGCTGAGGATGGACAGTAGAAACTGCAATCTTTTACACACACCAAGGACAATTCTCATTGCTCTGGTAGAGCTTCTGTGACAAGTTGTGAGCACCCCACCTTTCATCTTATATATGTTGCACTCCCACTCTCATCTTATATATGCTGTTTTTCCTGGAAAGGGCCCCACCCTCTCTGGTCACAGGCTTAAAGTGTCAGTTTGGGAGTCTAAAGCTGGTCAGCACCCTGCACTCAGGCTGAGCTCAGCCTCACCCACCTAATTTGGGATACAGGAGCCCAAGCTCTCCTACCTACTCCTAGGACAATTTCCACTGCCCTGATACAAGCTTCAGTGAGACTTAACATGGAGGAGACTGGACTCCACCATGTATCTGGCCCATGCTGCTTGCCTGGAATAGGCCCTACCTTCTTGGGTCAGAGGCCCGAGACACAATTTAGGGATTTTAAAGCTGGGCATCCCATGAAGAGATGTGGAGAATAGGGCCTCCCCTCCTCTAACTAGCCATCACTATGGACAGAGCTGCCTCCACTCCTAAGCATGAGCTCTGGGAGCATGTGAACTCCAGGACAGTCAGTTCTAAGCTTCTGGAGAGTACATTCCTAATAATACTCTGCTCACTACATCTGGCTTCCGCACAGGTGTGTCTCATTTCCCTTTCTTCATAGGCAGTGTTTTGGTAGCTGGTTCAACAGAGGAATCTCTGCCCTTGTATCTCTACCTTACTGTATCTACAACCACTACCCCTCCCCAGCACCCATTCAGACTGCAGCACCCTTGGAGGACTGGTGTACTAGGGAAATTGTAGGTCTCCTAGAGTATGGGCATTCAGGGAAGACCACTTTCAGTTGAGATGAGAATGCAGCATGCCATAGGGCATGGACAAAGGGGACCAAAGGGACCAGGACAACAGCTCCCTACCATTTGGGATCTAATTTTCCTCCTCCCAGCCCACTGCTTCCAAGGCAGCTGTGGCTGATGCTGTTTATTCTCAGGATGGATTCAGTTCAACAATTAAGGGGGATAACTAAGCAAAGCGGTTGCCTCACCTCAACAAAGCAACTGTCACACCCAGAATTTTACAAAGCTTGGGACTCATTGCTTTCTCTCTAAAAAGCCATGGCAAGTGTTTTTGTGTTCCCTAAGGAAAAAAGCTACCACCTGTCCTTAGGGAGGGCTGGCCTAGCAGTTCGCTCTCTGAGCTCCTGTCTCTCCTGTTACCCTCCCTGGAGTCAAGTCCTGGGCACAGTCACACATCTCTGGCTGGAGCATATCAGCCATAGCCCACAGCCAGTCTGGTAGCCCTGCACACAGTGGGATGAGCTGGCTCTATGACCTCAGCTTCAACTCGGTCAGGGTGCGAGCTGGGATTCTGGGCACTCTGGTGCCCCCAGAAAACAGAGACCACTGTTGCTGCAGAGAGAGAGAGGAGATGTGAGTGGCTTATGTGACCCACATCTGCCTGCCAATATTAATCTCATCATGAGGGGCCCACCCCTTTTATCCCATTATCACAGTGAATCAGCTGTTATCCTACTTGAGCACTCTTAGACAGATCAATATATCTTTCACTATCATAGAGAGGGCATGATATCTGGGAGGCTTGGGGAAAAGTTATCCATCCCAGTCTTCATCTGGTTCCCCTAGCACACAAGCAGGCCATCCAAGAGCCTAGGAACTAGGGATTACCTAACCTAGTCCATGACTGTTGAAACCTGAACACTTCTCCAGAAATCTAAGGTCCAACCAACCAAAATTGCCAGCAACACCATAATGAATACCTATATGCATGAGGTAAAAGACAGCATACCTCTCCCTCCTTACACTGAACATTAGAAATCCCAGTAGAGTACATCAGGCAAACCATAAAGTTATCTGTTTTGAGCTAAGCAAACAGGTTCCAGATGAGAAATAATAACTAGCATAAGAACTCTAGCAATACAAAAAAGCAGTCTCTTTCAACATCTCCTACAGATTACCCTAACTCTCCAGGAATTGATTCCAACCAAAAGAAAATTTATGAAAGGTTAGATATAGAATTAAAAATATAGATTGCAAGCAAGCTTAATGAGATAAATGAGAAAGTTGAAAATTAACATGCAAAAGAAAAACTAAAAAAAAATCAGGACATAAATGAAAAATTCACTAAATAAGTAATTCAAAAAAGTAACTTATGGAAATGAAAGAAATATTTAAGGAAGTGCAAACTATAGGAAAGGAAAGCTTTAAGAACATATTAGCTCAAGCATAAAAAAATTCAGAACCCAAAGAAAAGACTTTTGAGTCTTTTGACTCCAGTGAGCCAAAAATGAAGAAAAAAGAATTAAGAAGAATGAACAAAGTCTTCAAAAATCATGAGACTAGATTAGATGACAGAACATAAGAATTGTAGATATTTATGAGGGAGAAGAAAAGGCAAAAATTGATGAAAATCCTACTTGAGGGAATAATGGAGGAAAACTTCCTTGGTATTTCTAGAGCTTTAGACATCCAGATACAAGAAAGGCATTAACTTCATTGTACACAGTACATCTCTAAGTCACATAGTCATCAGACTGGCCAAAATCAAGTAAAGGAGAAAATTCTACAAGCCTTGAGATGAAAGCATCAAGTAACTTACAAAGGGAAACCCATCAAACTAACAGCAGATTTCTTGGAGGAAACCTTATAAGCCAGAAGAAATTAGGCTTCTATCTTTAGTCTTATTTTTTTTAAAGTAACTATCAGCCAAGAATTTTGTGTCCTGGAATACTAAGATTCATAAATGAAGGAGATATAAAATATTTTCCAGAAAAGAAAACACTATGAGAATTTGTTGTGGCATGGGAGGGAGCTGCAACAAGGAGGACTGAGAATTCCCCAGGTAGGGACTTTTCCAACTGTCCGATCCAGAGACAAGGGAAAAACAGTGCAAGAAATTCATATTCAGAGTTTCTGTGAAAAAATATGCTGAGACCCAGAGAGATGGACACTGTATCAGCCTATAGTGAGACACATAGGTGCCATCCATATCCAAAATCTCAGGAGGTTTTTATTTAAGATTTTAGGATGTGGATTTACAGAATGAAGAAGGAAAGAGTAGTCTTATGAATCAATCATGTGTGTGGGTAGTCTATTGATTATGAAAGAGGTCATCAGGGTGGAGGCACTAAATCATAGAACAGTTCTCAAGAGCAGAACTAAGTGGTAAGAAAGTTCCTTAGGGGATAGGAGAGGAACTGCTATGGTCACAGCCTTCAGGCTACATTGTCTTGGCTCAAGGGAAATTTTTAATGCCCTTCTAACTCTGCTGATATTTGTCTCCACTGAGCTGCTGAATTTTATTCAGATGTCCCAAAATTAGTTTTCTACTTATTCTAGTGAACATTTTGAGCCCCCTCACCACTGTAGGTATGCTGAGTAGCAGGGAAGCTGACGCCTAAGTCATTTCCATGTGAGTCCTCTGTAATGTCCATCTGCATTATATTTCTACCCATAGGAATTTGTCATCACTCGACTGGCTGTACAAGAAAGGGTCAAAAAAATTCCAAATGTTGAAAAGAAAAATTGATATTTACCAGTGTAAAAAGTAACAGCTTTTATGAAAGAGTAACACAGGGGAGAATAAAAAGCAAGTAGGCTTTATTTTTATTTATAAATATTAGTTGTCTATTTTTTGAGACTTTGGAAAAAAATAATAAGAAGTTAATTGATGACTCTATACTGAACCTCACAGTTAAAGCATTCTATAATAGTCATACTGTTATTGAACAATGTGAATGTTACTTTCTTTGCATTACTATTATTATTATTGCTTAATACTTCGTTGCAGCAATTGTATGATTTCTTTTCTCTTTTTTTTTTTTTTGAACCCATCACCTCAGGCATATGGGACTGGCACCCTACCTTTTTGAGCCACAGGTGCCGCCCTACTGTCTGATTACTTTTCTGAATGTATTTATCTTCATTTGTTCTTTAGGACGTTTTCATTTCTAGTTCTTATCTTAAACATTGTTATTGTTGGTAAATTTTAAACCTTCTTAATCTGTGAAGGCAAAAAGTGGAAACCTAATAATCACATGTATATGTAAAAATAAAAATAAATAAATAAATAAAAGGCAAGTAGGTAACAATCAACATCTTGACTAGAACAGTATTTTACATATCAATATAAACACTGTCCTTAGGTAAATGGTCTAAATCTCCTACTTAAAAGATACAGACTGTAGAAATGAATAATAATAAAAAAAACCCAAATGTCTGCTGTTTCCAAGAAACCCATTTAACTTGTAAAGACTCTCATAGACTTAAGGTAAAATAGCGAAAAATTCTACGCAAATGGAAACCAAAAGTGAACAGGAGTAGTAGCTATTCTTATATGGGGAAAAAAGACAGACTTTAAATCAACAATAGAAAAAAAAAAGGTAAAGACAGTTATTAGATAATGATAAGGAGATTGATTTAATAAGATATAACAATCCTGGGTGGCACCTGTGTCTCAGTGAGTAGGGTGCCAGCCCCATACACCGAGGGTGGAGGGTTCAAATCTGGCCCCAACCAAACTGCAACAGAAAAATAGCTGGGCATTGTGGCAGGAGCCTGCAGTCCCAGCTACTCAGGAGGCTGAGGCAAGAGAATTGCCTAAGCCTAAGACCTGGAGGTTACTGTGAGCTGTGACGCCACAGCACTCTACTGAGGGTGACAAAGTGAGACTCTGTCTCTTAAAAAAATAAATAAAAAAGATATAACAATCCTAAGTATATATGCATCTAACATCAGAGCACCCAGATTGATGAAACAAATACTACTAGACCTAAGAAATGAAATAAACAGCAACACAAAAATAGTGAGGAATTCATTATTACACTGACAGAATTAGATAACTAAGGCAGAAAATCAATAAATTAACACTGGATTTAAATGGGACTCTAGAACAAACAGACTTAACAGATATTTACAGAACATTATATTTAAAAACTACAGATTATAAATTCTTATCAGCACATGGAAAAATCTCCAAGGTAAATTCATATGTTCCATCACAAAACAAATTTCAGGAAATTTAAAAAAAAAATCAAAAGCAGGTGGAAAGGCAAGATGGCTAATAAAAGGAAGCTTTTGTCAGAAAGTGCCGGCCAGGAGGAGGAAAATTGGACTGAAGGAACTTAGAGTAGCTGAAACTGGGGGTAGATCACAGGGAGAAGAAATCAAGGTGTTCAGCAACCTCACTGAGACAAACTGCAGGGCTAAAGACAAGAGAGAAGAAAGGAAGAGAGTGAAGGACAGCTATGGAAGTGAACCAGACTCAGAGGAGTTGGGAGCTGAATAGAAGGGTAAAGGGGCCCCCTTCTCCCACTTGGCGGCTCTCCAGGAGCAGTGAGCCACAGGAACTCTTACTCCATGAGAAGAGAAGCACAAGGCACCAAAGACTCAGCTTTTCTGAACTTAGGCATATCCTCTGCTGGGTCTCCCTCCTGCCTGCAGAATAGTGAGTCATTTTGGCCCCAGCCAGCCTATAGCAACAGCTCATCCTCCCTTTTCTTTGGTTACCAGACAAAGCAGCCCCTACTGGGGCCTGCTTCCCTCCGCATGGACAAGTAGGGAACACTATCCCAGCTGAGTCAGCCTGGAATGGCTACCCCATTCCCAGGCACCAGAAAGGCAAAGGGACTTTGGGTGCTACCCAGACCCCAAAGCAACTATGGAAGCAAGTGTTGCACAGGCCAATTTCTCTCTCACTGTCAACTGGCCGAAAGGACTAGCAAGCAAGAAAAGTGAAGGAAGATGGGTCCTGCCTCCCCATCATATCTGATGGGAACTCAGGAGGGCATCTGCAGTGTGTGGCCCAGTGAACTGGGATTGTCCTGCTTCCCACTGTAGGAGGAAAGTGTGACTCAACTAGCCTGCCTCCTGGTAGATGGGATCCACCCCCACCCTTTGGAGTGGTTCTAACCACCATCTGTGTACTTCCCCTAGTATGGGGGAATCTCCTGGAGGTTCTGCCCCCAGCTCCACCCATAAGGCTTGGTAAGGGGAGGGCCTAGTCTTGGCTGACCCTCCTCTGGGAAGTCCTAGGAGGCATGCTACAAGAACCAGTTTCCCTTCCCCCAACTGAAGACAAAAGCCTCGGCTTTTTGAATCTGTTGCAGGTGGAACTGACACTTTGGCTGAGACACTTCAGCTCACTATTCAAGAGCTGCCCCCAGACTAGGAGAATACCCTGGAGGTCCTTCTCCCAACCCAACCTTATCTAGCTTAGAGAAAACAAGGCTGGTCCTCAGGGAGTCCCATATACCATGCAGCCCTGAAAGGGATCTTTGGGCTGTATGCAGGAAGGGTCACAAGAAAAAGCTGTGGCTTAAACAGTCAGTAGTGAAGGGAAATGGGGAGCTTCACCTCATGGGGCCTCTGGAACTGATTTCAGCCCACCAGCTTTAATTTCCAAATGGCCATAGAACCTGCCACATGGATCAGGGTAACAATAAGCTGCTGCATCACGTTGATGGGCTGAATTCCACACCAAGGAACCTTGAAACTGACATCAGCCAGCCCATTTTAGTATCCAAATGGCCAAAAATCCCTGCTGATCAGGGTAACTACTTAGCAAGCAGGTGCTTTGCTCTGGCAGGTCCTGGAAGGGGTGGATGAGCTCCACATCCTAGGATCTCTGAAGTTGACATTAGCCCTTCAGATCAGGCATCTAAATGGTTCTAATAATCTACTGCATGGCTGACAGAGCAACATGTAGCTACTTTGTGTTAACAGGCTCTGGAATAGAAGAGAAGAGCGCCAGCCCTGGGGCCTATGAAAGTGATACCAGCCCACTGGATAAGGTCAGCCAAACATTCCTAATACATGCTGAGAAGCCGGTAGAATAAGGAGCTGCTATATGGCATTGGCAAATCCTAGAAAGGGTGTGGAGAACTCTGCACTTTAGGGCAGCTGGTGCTATCACCATCCCAGCTGACTTGACATCCAACAGGCTTCAGTTCCACTCGAATGGCTGTATTACTGGTGGATAGGAGTGCCACTTAGTTGGTGGTGCAGATTCTGCCTTCCAGACACCAACTGGAAGCCACCTAAGAAGCCCAATTAGATTATCTCTTGACAACAATTTGGCACAAAGTTAGGTACACTCTAACATTGTAACTTAAAAGTTAAAAAATAAATAAATAAATTGAAAACAGATATGGGGAGGATTCAGCAGAAGGACCCTGGGAACATGAAAAATCAGAGCTGACCAGTTTCCCAAAAAGATTACAGGGGAGATACAGCTGAAAATACCATCTACAATGAAACTGTCAAAATGACAGAAATAGAATTCAGAATATGGATGGCAAATCAAAACTCAATAAATTTAAAAGCATGGAAATAATAATTTGTATCCTTTTGGATCACCATGAAATAAAAGTAGAACTCCAAAAAATATATATATTCATCCCACATAAAAGCATGTAAACTAAACAACCTTATGCTAAATGACAGCTGGATCAAGGAGATAAAAAAGGAAGTTATGGGATTTCTTGAACAAAAGGACAATGAAGTGACAAGCTATCAAAACCTGTGGAATAATGCAAAGACAGTCCGAAGAGGGAAATTTATCACATTAAATGCCCACATCAAAAAAAACAGTGCAAATCAACAACCTAATAAAGCATCTCAAGGAATTGGATAAGGAAGAACAATCCAATCCCAAACCTAGCCACAGAAAAAAAATAATCAAAATTAGATCAGAATTAAATGAAATTGAGAATGATTCAGCTTAGTGAGACCAAAAATTGGTTCTGTGAAAGGATTAATAAAATTGATATACTCCTGGCCAGATTAACTAAAACAGACAAGTAAAATCTCTTATCACCTCAATCAGAAATGAAAAAAGGGGTTGGGGGCAGCACCTGTGGCTCAAAGGAGTAGGGCGCTGGCCCCATATGCCGGAGGTGGTGGGTTCAAACTTGGCCCCGGCCAAAAACTGCAAAAAAAGAAAAGAAAAGAAAAGAAAAGAAAAGAAAAGAAAAGAAAAAGAAAAAGAAAAAAGGGATTGGGTACAACGGTTCACCCCTGTAAACCTAGCACTCCAGGAGATCAAGATGGGTAGATTGTTTGACCTCAGTAGTTCAAGACCAGCCTGAGCAAGAGAGAGATCTCATCTTTACTAAAAATAGAAAAACTACGCAGGCATTGTGGCAGGCATCTGTAGTCCCAGCTACTCAGGAAGCTGGGGCAAGAGGATTGCTTGAGCCCAGGAATTTGAGTTTGCTCTGAGCTATGATGTCATTGCACTCTAGCCTAGGTGACAGAGTGAGACTCTGTCTCCAAAGAAAAAAAGCAAAAAAGGGGAAATAACTACAGATACCACAGAGATGCAAAACATTGTCACTGAGACAAAAAAAACTCAATGCCCATAAATTTGAAAATAAGAAGGAAATGTACCAATATCTAGAATCTCATCACCTCCCTAAATTTAATCAGAAAGAATTAGAACTGTTTAATAAGCCAAAACTTCAAAGAGAATTTCATATCTATATTGCAGAACCTAGTCCAAACCATGAAAAAAGAAGGAACCCTCACCAACATTTTCTATGAAACAAATATCACTAATACTAAACCATGAAAGGATTCAACAAAAAAGAAAACTCCAGACCAATATCATTAATGAATATCAACATAATAATACTCAACAAAATCCTAGCAAATAGAATACAGCTACATATTTAAAACATTATACATCCTGATCAAGTGGGCTTTACCCTAGGATGAAAGGCTGATTCAACATATGCAAATCCATAAACATAATTCACCACATAAATAAAAGCAAAACAAAGACCATATGATCCTCTCAATAGGTATAGGAAAAGCATTCAACAAAATTCAGCATCCTTTTCTTATGGAACACTTAAGAAAATAAACATAGATGGGAAATTTCTTAAACTGATAGAAGCCATCTACAACAAATCTACAGCCAACATTTTACTGAATGGAGTAAAACTGAAATTATTTCCACATAGAACTAGAACCATAAAAGCATGTCCACTATCCCCACTACTATTTAGCATAATGCTGAAATTCCTAACCAATGGAATCAGGCAAGACAAGGACATCAAGGGTATCCAGATGGAGTCAGAAGAGGTAAAAATTTTGCTCTAAGCTGATGATATGATCTTAGAAAAACCCAAGGACTCAACCATGAGATCCCTGGAAGTGATCAAGAATTGCAGTAATTTCTCAAAATATAAAATCAATGACCACAAATTGGTAGCCTTCATATACACCTGCAACAGTCAATCTGAAAATTAAATCAAAGATACAACTCCCTTCACAATAACTTCAAAGAAAATGAAATATCTAGGAATATATCTACCAAAGGATGTGAAGGGTCTCTATCGAGAGAACTATGAAACTATGAAACCCTACAATCCCTGACAAGGCATCAGTGTTGTACTTGGAGGAACTTGAAAAAATATGGAAACAAAAAAACCCAAATAGCAAACACAATTCTAAGAAATAGAAACTAATCTGGAGACATCACATCACCAGACTTCAGGTTATATTATAAGTCTGCCATGATCAAAACAGTGTGGTATTGGAACAAAATAGAGACACAGATCTATGGAATAAAATAGAGAACACAGAGATGAAACCAGATGTGTATCGCTATCTGATCTTTGGTAAACCAAACAAAAGCATACACCAGGGAAAGTAATCCCTATTCAATAAATGGTGCTGGGAGAACTGGTTAGCCACATATAAAAGACTGAATCTGGACCCGCACCTCTCACCACTTACAAAAATTGGCTCACACTGAATAAAATATTTAAATCTCAGAGAGGAAACAATAAAAACTCTAGACAATAGTATAGGAAATACTCTTGACAGTATTTTCCTGGGAAAAGATTTTATGAAAAAGACTCCATTGGCAATTGTAGCAACTCCAAAATTAAATAAATGATACCTGATCAAACTAAAAAGATTCTGTGTATCTAAGGGTACAACAATTAAAGCAAAGACACAACCTTCAGAATGGAAGAAGATGTTTGCATACTATGAATCTGACAAATTCTGATAACTAGAATCTACAGAGAACTCAAAATAATCAACAAGAGCAAACTATTTCATTTATAATGGGGCAAAATACATAAATAGAACCTTCTCCCAAGAAGACAGATAAATTAATAGCCATGAAATACAAGAATAAAAAATGTTCATCATCCCTAATCATCAGAGAAATGCAAATGAAAACCACCTTGAGATATCACCTAACCCCAGCAAGAATAGCCCACATCATAATGTCTCAAACCTACAGATGCTGGCATGGGTACAGAGAGAAGGGAACATTTTTACATTGTTGGCATTACTAAGTAATACAGCCTTTTTGGAAAGAAGTATGAGGAACCCTCAAAGAGATAAAAATAGACCTTCTGTTTGATCCTACAATCCTATTACTAGGTACCTAACCAGAAGAAAAAAAGTCACTGTACCATAAGGACATTTGCACTTCAATGTTTATTGCAGCTCAATTCACAATTGTAAAGACACAGATACTGCCCAAGTGCCCACCAACCTATGAATGGATAAATAAACAATGGCCTATGTATACCATGGAATACTGTTCAGCCATAAAGATAAAGATGTTACATCTTTTGTATGTACCTGGATGGATTTGGAGAATACTCTCCCAAGTAAAGTGTCACAAAAATGTGAAAGCAACGATCCAATGTACTCAATATGAAATTAGTAGATGAATAACTATATACCCTCACAAAAGAAAAACATTTAAATTCAATAAGGGGGGAGGAGGTTTGGTAAGCTCTCAACTCTTGGGTACAATATAGGGGTGTATGGCATGGCACACCTCCTGGATGAAGGGCTCAACCACAACTTGGACTTTACCTTGCAAATGAAAACAACATAACCTAATTATATATATCCTTATATTCATATGAAATTTTAAAAATTAAGATATCAATGGATGCAATTTATTTAAACTTTTAAGAAACCTTTAACTGAAGTTCTGCAGTAAAGATTAGTATGCTTTACATTGTATTACCATGACCTGTGGAATTATAGGGGTTGACCTATGAAGAGGGCTTGAAGGCAGGGATAAAAAGGAGTTATAAAATACCTCTTGCCAGGTTGGGAAGCAAAATCAATAAGGATTCTATAATAGCTGTTTCTGATTTTATTTTACATTTTTGTATATGGTCTAGGTATAAGAGTTTGCAGTGAAATCTCAAAGTTGGCAGATGACAAATCATTTAGTCCTAACACCCATTCTGTGACCCCCAACAAGTTACTTAACCTCTCATCCTGTTTCCTCAACTTTAAGATAATGAAATTGAATGTAAACATCTCATCTAGAAATTCTAGAGAGTAGCTTAGCTCAGCTCTCCTCTCTGTGTCCACAATGAAAGCAACACATAATCAAGTTCTTTGGTTGATTAGAGCAATGTTAGAGAGTGGTGATTATGGGGTCAAGGACCAGAGAAAGCAATTGTTATACAGAATTACTCACTATAATGGAGTTCATTGTAACCAGATTGGCAAAGCACTGTTTCTGCTAGCCATCTGCTGGGCCATAAAAATAGCTTTGTTATACAGTACTGTCCTTTATAATTGGATTTTACCTGTACTACAGAATTCTTCAACAATAAATTTATAAATCTCTTATACATTTTAGAGCTGAGCTCCACAATATTTTAGACTAAGAGGTCACCTAGTCCATACCTATATTTGGCAGGAAGAGAAAAAAATGCAGACATGTGAAGTGATTCACCCAAAGTCAGACAGCAACTAAGTCATAGAGCTGTATACTTCAGTTATCTTCTCCTTAGGCTCAGTTCCCAAATCAGTCAGAAATACAGTCATTTGAGTCCTCAGGTCAGACCTGTTTTGAAGCTATGTTGTCAGCCCCATCAGGTAGATATGTGACTTGATAATGATGGTGATGAAAAATGAATGTAATGATTTTCTTTTTTTTTGAGACAGTCTCACTATGTCACCCTCAGTAGAGTGCAGTATCATCATAGCTCACAGCAACCTCAAACTCTTGGGCTTAAGCAATTATCTTGCCATAGCCTCCCAAGTAGCTGGGACTACAGATGCCCACCACAATGCCCAGCTATTTTTTTTATTGCAATTGTCGTTGTTTAGCTGGCCTGAGCCAGGTTTGAACCCACCACCCTCAGTGTATGTGGCTGGCACCATAACCACTGTGCTACAGGCACCAAGCCAAATGTACTGATTATAGTTTCTATTTATTGAATGCATATAAATTCTAGATATTATGTTAAGCACTGTGCATTACCTTATTTAATCCTCCCAACATCCCTTTTGAGGTAGATAATGTCTCAGTTTTCATAAATAAAATGTCTGATTTAGAGAGGTGAAGTATTATGCCCAATGTCACATAGCTATTGAATGTTAGAACTATAGATCAGTAAATATGAAATCTCCAATTTCGAATCAAAAGCTTAATTTGTTATATTGTAAACAAGAAGCAATGCAATTAATCAAAATATGTGCCAAAACTATTGACATAGTTTTGCCATCTTTTTTTTTTTTTTTTGAGACAGAGTCTCACTATGTCTCTCTCAGTAGAGTGCCATAGCATCATAGCTCACATGCAACCTCAAACTCTTGGTCTTAAACGATTCTCTTGCATCAGCCTGCCAAGTAGCTGGGACTACAGGTGTCTGCCACAATGCCTGGCTATTTTTTGTTGCAGTTGTCATTGTTGTTTAGCTGGCCCAGCCCGGGTTTGAACTGACAGCCTCAGTGAATGTGGCCAGCACCGTAACCACTGTGCTATGGGTGCTGAGCCAGTTTCACCATCTTAACAGTAGCTTGTTTATGCCAGCAGCAAAGAAGTCTGGAGAACAAGTGGTGATGAAATCAGGAAATGTGTTTTCCACAGCTTGTTGAGAATTAAATATTTTTCCTTGCAGGAACTATCCAAAACCTGCAAGAGGTGGTAGTCAGTTGGTGCAAGGTCTGATGAATACGGTGGATGACAGAGAGTTTCCAAGTCCAGCTTTTTTAGTTTCAGCAGCACTGTTTGTACAACATGTGGTTGAGTCTTGTCTAATAAGAGGATTGGCCTATTTCTGTTGACCAATGTCAGCTGCTTAATAACAAACATCTTCATAATGTCATCCAGTTGGATGCAGTAGACATCCACTGTAATTGATTGACCAGGTTTTATGAAGCTGTGGATAACACCAGTACTGAACCACTGAACAGACACCATTCACCTTTTTTGATGAATATTCAGTTTTGGACTGTACTTTAGCATTTAATCTTTACCCAATGATTGTGCTAAACACTTGCAATTGTCAAAAAGAATCCATTTGTCATCCCATGTAGCAATATAGTATAGAAACAATTCTTTATGTTTTGATAGCAAAGAAAGGCAAGCTTTAAATTATTTCTTTTCATTTAATACATGCAAACCCCCTCAGTCCAGCTTCTTTGCCTTGCTGATTTGTTCCAAATTGTCAAACATTGTTGGAATAGTAACTTCAAACCTTGCTGCTAATTCTACTACAGCTTTTAGCTCATCATTATCCACCTTTGTCTCAGGTTGCCCACATAACTCAGTTTCAAGATTAAAATCATCAGGATGGAACTTCTCAAAACATCAATGTACTGTGTATTCATTAGCCACATCCTTCCCAAACACTTTGTTGATATTTCAAGCTGTCTGCACCGCATTGGTTCCATGATAGAATGTATATTCAAAAATAACACAAATTTTGGACTTGTCCGTGGTCTCACAAAAAATTTTGAAAGATAATCAGAAACCAAAATGTAAATTTGAAAGAATGAAGATGTATCTTCTCAATAAAATGAAAAAAAATTAAAATAAAGATGTGGTGTCAAATGAAATGTCAGAGATATCAACTGTCAAATTTACAACTCAAGGAAATTGAACATTTCATACTTAACAACCTAATTCAAATTCAGTACTTAAAGAATAAGAAAATTCATCCTCTTTCCACAGCCCTAGTATTTCCCAAACAGTATATCCCAGAACATTAAGTCAACAAAAGATACTAATTTCTAGAAAAAGTATCTGTGGTCAAATAAGTTTGGGAAATGCTCCATATCATATCCCCTTTTGGGAGAGTCACATTTTCGGTTCATATACTAAGAGATCTGAGAAGTCTTCAATGAAGAAATTTATTTTTCCTTTTCTTTAACCACATGTTTCCCAAACTCTTTTTGACCAAAGAGCCCTTTTCTCAAGAACATCTGTTAATATCACACAGGACCCTCATGCTTTCTACAACATAGTGTGAAAAAACACTACATTAGACCCTACAACCTTCCATTCATCTTTCTGATCCTCTTCAGAAATTGTTGCTCTTAGGCCTTGTTTTTTTCATCCTAACCACTAACACAACCAGAGACCCAGTGTTGCAGAGTTCTTCTTGAGTAAGAACATAGGCTTGTCACTTTGGGAACATGAAAACAACCCAAACATCATGGAACTTTGAGGGGCCATTAAGCTTCTGAAATGCCAGCAATTGGTGGGACTGTTTTTAAATATTGCCTTGATCACAATAATAATTGTCTTTCCCAAACCAAGCCAGAATTGATCCAGAAAATTTCATAGCTGGTCATAACTTAAATTTTGGAGGCTGAAGCCCCAGAGATGGGCCCCTTTTGTAAGGGCTAAAGAGGAAATCTTAGATGAGGAATGTAAGCCTTTTTACATCAGAAATGCTTTAGGTTAGGATAGGGTGAGAATCTATTTTCACAAAGCTACTTTTTCATGCCTTTTTGTCATGTTTAGAGCAGACTTTGGAACTATAATCTGAAATCTGATTTCTGAACATGGGCATTCTATGCACTTCCCATTCAAAATTCTCACTCTTCTTTGAAGCTAATGGCTTTCATCTTCTAAAAATATATGAAGCTTGCCACACCAATTTACATTTCTAATGATATAAGATAGAAAATGAAATAAACTCTTAAAATGCCAATATTTGAAGATACTATATTGAAAGTCGGTATTCTTTTTTTTTAAATAAAAATATTCAGTCGTATACCACCCCAGCTGCCAACCATTGCCTCTACTTTGACTTTTTTCTTTATTCCTTTACTAACTAGTACTAAAGAAATATTGGCCATGTGGGCAGCACCTGTAGCTCAGTGAGTAAGGTGCTGGCCACATTCACTGAGGCTGGTGGTTGCAAACCCAGCCTGGGCCAGCTAAAATAACAATGATAACTGCAACAAAAAAATAGCTGGGCATTATAGCAGGTGCCTCTAGTCCCAGCTACTTGGGAGCTGAGGCAAGAGAATCACTTGAGCCCAAGAGTTTGATGTTGCTGTGAGCTGTGATGCCACGGCACTCTACCCAGGGTAACAGCTTGAGACACTTGTCTCAAAAAAAAAATTACTCTCAACATAAAGGAGAAAAACATGAAAGCTAGAAAACAAATAAAATTAAATTAACATTTATTGAGTACCTACTATGTGCACATTACTCTCACTCATTTAGGGCATAAAACAACTGTCTAAATTGATAACAATTTGTTGATATTATTAGCATGACTATGATTCAATGGAAGGCACAATGACCTTAGAGTCAGAAGAATCTTGATTCACATCCCAGGTTTGCCACTTCCTTAGCCAGTCATTTGCTCATTCAACAAACATTTTATTGAGCACTTACTATAAGAGAAATAGGAGTTGGAGATTGGAGATACAGAGATGAGTCATGCATGACCCTTGCCCTCAAGGAGTCAATAATCTAGTAAGTAGAACAGTCACATAACCAGAATATTACACTTTGATAACTACAACAGTATATTATGGAATACAGAGGAACTGAGATAAGACTTAAAGGATTAGTAGGCACTGAGAGAAAGTAGGACTAGAGAAGTGTACTGCAGATAAAGGGGATGGCATGAAGAAAGATACAGAGACAAGTGTTGTTTAGGAGGTACAGTGGATATAGAGCCAGGCCTTAGAGTTCCATGTTGAATTATATGCAGTGTGGCATTGCTTTTAAACTAGTGGGTTTTTATAAGTGTTTTTTTATAATTATAGACTATTTTTAGAGCAGTTTTGGTTTACAGGAAAATTGAACAGAAACAAAAAGTTTCCATATGCTTTATCTTCTCACCGTTGGCAAACCACTGACCTTTGTACTGACTCTATAGTTTTCTTTTTCTAGAATGTTATATGGTTGGAATTATATAATATATAGCCTTTCTAGACTAGCTTCTTTGACTTGCAATATACATTTAAGTTTCTTTTTTTATTAAATGATAGCTGTATACATTAATGCAAACATGGGGTACAGTGTAGTGTTTTCATATACATTTTGAAATACTTTCATCAAGCTGTTTCACATAAATTTCATGTCATTTGCATAGTCATTGTGTCAAAACATTTATATTCTAGTTCTAGAGAAGTTCACTTGTACCCTTGTTAGACAGAAATATAGGTGATCTTTCTGGTCACCCTCCCCCCACCCAGCCTCCCGTCTCCCCACCCCCTACCCCCCCCCAGCCCCAAATTTTGGGGGAGTAATAAATTTTTTATTTAAATTTTGGGCGAATAAATTGTTTGATAAAAAGGGGGTTTTAACTTGGTAA
>CAUYTI010144192.1:0-13304 GCA_963575145.1 Galago senegalensis | reverse complement strand
TTGTTCTGCCCTGCCCACACCCCAGCCTGCCCCACCCATGTCCTGACACCCCTTGAACCGTGGGCCCCAGGTTCTTAGGGTGGCCAGATCTGGACTCCTTTTTTTGAGACAGAGTCACAAGCTGTTTCCCTGGGTACAGTGATGTTGCATCACAGCTCATGACAACCTCCAACTTTTGGGCTCAAGCGATCCTCTTGCCTCAGTTTTTCATTTTATATATATATATATATTTGTTTTGTTTTGTTTTGTTTTGCAGTTTTTGGCCCAGGCTGGGTTTGAACCCACCACCTCCAGCGTATGGGTCCGGTGCCCTACTCCTTTGAGCCACAGGCGCCGCCTAGTTTTTCATTTTTGGTAGAGATAAGGTCTCACTCTTGTTCAGTCTGATCTCGAACTTGTGAGCTCAAGCAATCCATCCACCTCTTCCTCCCAGAGTACTAGAATTATAGGTGTGAGCCACTGCACCTGGCCATGGCAAGTGTTTTGAAGCAGTATCTACTCCATAGTTTAGCCCTCACTTGAGCTATTTCGACAGGACAGATAATGCAGGCCTCATGTCTAGGCCTATAAAGACTCCCTCCCTCCCATCTGATCAGGCCCTAAAGACTCCCTCTCGTTAGGCCCTCCTAACAGGCTTCGCACACCCCTGTCACTATGACTGCTAAGAGATACCACCACTCTGAAAGAAGAGGACAAGGTCTAGATTGTTACACTTGTCCTAAGTGTAACTACACTCCTAGAACATCCTGTCACTCTGCCCCTCAGCCTCTGAACATATTGAAGGCAGTGTGTCCCTACTGGGCAGTACGAGTAGCCTGGATGTGTGTCAAAAAGCTTATCAGCTGTGACCTTGCCAAGTTTGAGCTGCCACCTCCTGTCCCCATATTTAGGTCACATAGCCCCAGATTGTACACACAGGACTAGAACCCAGAACTCACTGGTTCTTATTTATCTAGAAGCCCCTGAAAGCCACCTTGAGGCAGGGAGGGTGGAGCAGCTCTACAGGTGATTTGGGGGCATCTTACACACTTTATTTGGGAGCCCCCCACTGCCTTCTCTGTGGCTGGACCCATGTGAGTAACATGGGGCTCCCAAGAGTCCTCTGACTCAGGTCCTGGCCTCAAAGGACTTTAGGTGTGGGGGAGACACAGCTGGACATAGCCAAGCCAGGCCTTTTTTTTTTTTTTTTTGGTAGAGACAGAGTCTCACTTTATTGCCCTTGGTAGAGTGCCATGGCGTCACACAGCTCACAGCAACCTCCATTTCTTAGGCTTAAGTTATTCTCTTGCCTCAGCCTTCTGAGTAGCTAGAACTACAGGTGCCCGCTGGAACACCCGGCTATTTTTTGGTTGCAGTTTAGCCAGGGCCAGGTTTGAACCCGCCACCCTTGGTATATCGGGCCAGCACCCTACTCACTGAGCCACAGGTGCCGCCCTATTTTCCCATTTTTAAAGGCGGAGGGCCTCAGCGCCTATGGCTCAAGCCCCCAAGGCACCAGCCACTACACCTGAGCTGGCAGGTTCAAATCTAGCCCCAGCCCACCAAAACAACAATGATAGCTGCAACCAAAAAATAGCCAGGTGTTGTGACAGGTGCCTGTAGTAGTTCCAACTGCTTGGGAGGAGGAGGCAGGAGAATCACTTGAGCCCAGGAGTTGGAGGTTGTTCTGAGCTGTGATGCCATGGCACTCTACCCAAGGCGATAGCTTGAGGCTCTGTCTCAGAAAAAAAAGAAGGCTGATGGGTGTCCAGTGAGGCAGTAGCCTTGAGGATCTGTTTGGTAGAGGTGCACCCAGAGTGAGATCAGCCAGGAGTGTCCTGACACAGAGACAGCCACCACCATGGCCAGAGCATAAGTGCCTGAGCACAAGGCCAAGTGGCTAAGACGGGCTCAGAGGAAGCTCAGGAGGCCAGCAGAGCCTGCAATGCCCTGCCCTGGGCCTAGCAGGCTAGAGAATGCATGGGTGTAGTGGCTCACACCTGTAATCCCAGCATTTAGGAGGCTGAGCTGGGAGGATCACTTGAGGTCAGGAGTTTGAGAACCAGTCTGAGCAAGAGCATGACCCCATCTGTACTAAAAATAGAAAAATTAGCTGGGCATGGTGATGTGCACCTGTAGTATCAGCTCTAGAGGCTGAAACAGGAGGATTGCTTGAGCCCAGAAGTTTGAAGCTGCAGTTGGCTATGATGGTGCCACTGTACTATAGCCTGGGTGAGACTGAGCAAGACCCTGGTCAAAAATAAGATTCTATGGGTCACTGCTAGATGATACTGAGGGAGCCTGTCTAGGAAAGCAGAGAGAGGACAACTCCTCCCCTGAGCTTTCAGGCAGAAGTCCTCAAGTCTGGGTTTCAGACGGGAGAGCTCTGAGACCTCCCTAGTGCTCACCTTCAAGGTGCAGCCATGAGGCAGTATGAAGTTGTTGTGTTTTTTTACATGTCTAAGATAGAATATCTGCAGGATGTGGTGGCACATGCCTGTGATCCCAGCATTTTGAGAGCCCAAGGTAGGAGGATTGATTAAAGCCAGGAGTTTGAGGCTGCAGTGAGCTATGATGGCACCACTGCACTTGAGCCTAGGTGACAGCATTAGACCCTGTCTATAAAAATAAATGGTTGTGGCTTGGCGCCTATGGCTCAAGTGGCTAACGCGCCAGCCACGTACACCCAAGGTGGCTGTACAAATCCAGCCCAGGCCCGCCAAACAACAATGATGGCTGCAACCAAAAAACAGGTATCTTGGGCACCTGTGGTCCCAGCTACTCCGGAGGCTGAGACAGGAGACTCGCTTGAGCCCAGGAGTTGGAGGTTGCTGTGAGCTGTGATGCCCCAGCACTCTACCCAGGGGGACAACTGGAGGCTCCTGTCTCAAAAAAAATAAATAAAAATAAATGGTTTTGCTGAAGCTAGCTTTTAGGAGTTGATTGTGAGAATTTTTATGTCTCTCAGCAATATGACAAGTGTTCCCCAGTTGAGAGCCACCACAAAGGGAATTCTCCTAGCCTCACCCTGAACCTGACATCCAGTCTGGTGGGGCACTCAGTCTTTGGCACATGCAGGGTCAGAACAGCACTGACAGTCACCTTATAGGCTATACAGCACAAACTCCTGTCCACTGCCTCTGAGCCCTCACTGTGGAGACAGGGACAAGTGTTTTTACAACCCCTGATGGCTATGCACTGGGCTCCTCCAGCCATACACATGCTAAAGACACTAGGATTTCGGGGCGAGGGGGAAGGAGTGGTGATGGCAGCACTGTGCAGTCATGTGGTGGAGAATCAGGAATGGAGGATTCATGTGTCCTGACACCGCCAGATCCCCATGTGTCTGCAGTAGCCTCCCCCAAGAGCCAACTGGTATGGCTCAGCAACTGTAGCACAGTGGTTACAGTGCCAGCCACATGCACTGGGGTTGGTGGGTTTGAACACAGCCCAGGCCAGCTAAGCAACAATGATAACTATGAGAAAATAGCTGGTCATTGTGGAAGGTACCTGTAGTCCTACTACTTGGGAGGCTAAGGCAAGAGAATCGCTTAAGCCCCAAAGTTGGGGTTGCTGTGAGCTGTGATGCCACAGCACTCTACTGAGGGTGACATAGTAAGACTCTGTCTCTGAAAAAAAGAGCCAACTAACTGCTGTGTAGAAAACACCAGACTTCCTGTCTCCTTGGTTGATAGGAGAGTAACAACATGGTGGTGCCTGCCATGCAACTGGCCAGCAAGATTCCAGACATGTCAGTGCAGCTGTGGTCATCGGCTCTGCTGAGAGGTGAGTGTTACAGCTCCCGTTCCTCCTTGACCCTGGAGGTCAACCTGCTTAACCTCAGCTAAGACTAGGCCTCAGTGGACCATAGCCCTGGTTCTAGTATGGATAGAGGGTACTCCTCCAGGAGGCCCTGTTTGAGTGGGCACTGGGCCCATTCATGCCATCTACAAGGTCTGGTTCAGTCCGTACAGGACCCAGAGGCTGGGTTAACATTTGGGTAGCCTTAAGCTGTGAGCCTTCATTCTCTCAGTCTTTATTTCTTCCCACAAAGGCAGACAGTGGTCATCCTATGGGATAAGACCAGTCAGGGTGCTCTGGGTATAGGGCAGGCATCAGTCAGTGTAGATATCATAGCTCTTATTTTCAGACTAGGAAACAGGTCCAGAGACTTCCCCAGCACTCTGGGAAGAGAGAGGTGGGGCAGTGGGTTGGCTCCTTCCTCAGGAATGGGCATTGGGAACCCTGCCCCCAGCAAACTCCTGTGCACCCAGGGGCTGGGCAGGTTCAAATCTGCCCTAGGTGAGGGCTGGTGAGGTGCCCAGCATGGGGCCTTCTGATGCTGCCCTGTGAGAGTGGCTGGCACATGAGCTTTACCACCCCAGCACAGGGCTCAGGGTAGATGATGTGCCAAGCACCCAGAGATACACTGGTGGAGCCAGAGGTTGACCTTAGGGCCACCCAATTAGTGGGTGTAGGCAGTGGCAGGGCAAGACATGTCCCTGGGATACTGTCTTGCTCTCAGACCTGAATAAGGCCTGTGGAAACGCCATGGATGCCCACGAAGCTGCCCAGATGCACCAGAACTTCTCGCAGCAGCTGCTCCAAGACCACATCGAGGCCTGCAGCCTTCCCGAACACAACCTCATCACGGTATGGGCAGGGGACATGATAGGGGAGCCTGTGGGTGTAGCCTCCCCCACCTGGAGGGGAAGGGTACACGTGGCTTTATTTCTCTGTCCAACAAACCCTAATCCAGCCTCAGGAACTCCCTCTTTTGTGGGAAACAGCCACTGATAACCCTCATCCAAGCAGGTGATGCGGGGTACCTTCTGGGAGCCTATTGGACTCAGGTGTGCAGGACACAGGGGCCCTGTGGGTGACCACCCCAAGGAGAACAGCATTCTAGGCTCTCTCTCCTTGAGAGTAACTAGTGGCACCTCATTGTGTGTATCCTCTCCTTCCTGCAGTGGACAGACGGCCCACCCCCAGTGCAGTTTCAAGCTCAGAATGGACCAAACACCAGCCTTGCCAGTCTCCTATAAGGCTCAAGGGCTACCCAGCACCTCAAGGCCCTACGTGTCTCCACCTTCTACCCAGATGGCACCTGAGCCTTGAGCTTTCCCCAGAAGTGTGCTTCCTTCCCACCTGTCTCTAGAACTTCCAAGTCCTAGGGAGTGTGTGAACCCAGTTCTGCCCTCCTAAGAAGGTGCAGCTGGCCATTCCCACCTTGTGCCAAGACCCCTGGTGCAGAGACCTACAGGTGGAACATTGGAGCTGACTCGCCAGAGCCATCCTTTGAAGTGGACTTCACCTGTCAGTCCACTTCCACGTCTGAGTCACACCTGCCAGGGCGCTTGTCCGGGGTATAGGCCCTGATCCTATGTGCCAGGTGAGCCATACCTCAAGTCCATCATCCCCTGACCCTCCATCACCTGGGCCTTGATGCAAGGCAAGGGCCAGCATGTTTCCTCTGCTCAAAGCAGTTTCCAGAGTATAAAGGCAAGATACCAGTTTCTGGCCCAAATTAGAAAAAGGAAGTGATGGCCCACATGTGGGACAAAGCTGACATCCCAACACTTTTCCCAGCTTGCCTTTCTCTCCAGTACCAGAACCTCTGGTCAGGGGCCCTTGGGGATAGATACCGGTATGGGGGGATGTGGGTTTCATAGAGCTGGGAGCTGAGACCAATTGTTTCTGCCAGCCACCTTCCCCCATCGTGGGGCTGCTGAGGGCAGGCAGCAGTAAGAGAAGGACATCTTACCCAAGTTTAAGATCATCTCCTCACTTGGGTATAGGGCATCAGGCTTCCCTCAGACCTAGAGCAAAGGGGCCTTTTTCCTGGCAGCTCTGGGCAGCATCTCATGCACCTGGTCTCCTACTTTCCTCTCAGGAGAGAGGAAGACACCTCCCTACCTCCCCTGCCAGGACTCTGGGTGGACAGTGTTGAAACCTATTTCCTTAAGCCAGGCCCCAGGGAGCCTCTGCTGGGCCCATACAGCAGTGCTTGGTTTTATGCTCTTGGATAATCAGAGAGGTGACAGTGGTGTTGGGAATGGTGGCAGCTAATATCAGCGATCAAGATATCACCTTCTCCAGCTTCTGGAGCCTGGGAACATCTCCATACTGCAGGGTGGTGATAGGGGGTCTCTTTAGGCAAGGTAGATGGTTGTCTCAGGCCTTGTTACCCTGGCACTGTAAAGGCTACTTCTCAGAGTGTTGGTGCCTGTCACTGAAGGATGTTAGGTTTGCTCAGGTCTCTGAAGCCTGGGCATGCTTTTGCCACAAGCAGGCCACCAACAGGCCCCATTCTCACTGAGCCACTGCCTGGCATGTAGGTCACCAGGGAGAGCCAGCCCCCGCCCTATGCTGCCCTGAGGCCCTGTCCCCTCAGCCAACACTCCCAGACCCTTGGCAATAGAAGAGTGTGTGGCCCTGATTGACAAGCTGTCCCCATAAGGTCTTCCTCCTGAGCCATGTCTTTTGCTTGCTCCACCTCAAAGGAGCCCCCAGGTCCTCCCCTCCACCACTGAGATGGCACCCCTTTATCTCTACAATCTACTCCTGCCAGCTTGCACCCCACAGTGTCCAACCTCTCCAGACCCATATTCACTCGATCACATCGTACATCATGTTTGTCTCTGCCTATTTATTTAAGCTTTTCTTTGCTTTATCTAAGGCATTTTATATGTAGAGCAATTGAAAAAAGAACCTCAGAACTTAACATTTGTCTCGATATTGAAGTGCTTATTTTGACCACCTTTTTATCTATGTATATGTAAAGTTAAGGATGAGATCTTCAAGTTTACAATTAAAAACTCAGTACTCAACGTTTAATATTCTGCTCGAAATTTGTGGAAGCGAAATGGTATGTGTGAGCATGTATGTGTCTGTGCGCACACAAGTTTTGAACCTCTCTTTATAGCAGATATGATTACACAAAGTATCTTCCTATGAGTCTGTAGTCAGTGTCTCACAACATCTCATTCAATCCCAAGAATGGAAGGCAGGCAGCAAGCTCCCAAGGTGATAGCACACACATTTCCCTATAGCTAAGTGTTCAGGAAAAATGAAAACTCCAGAACCTTCAGTGCACAGGGGCAAAGGCGTAGCAGAAAGAGGTTCTGCTGGGGCTCGGAACCCATAGCTTCAGTGAGTAGGGCACCAGGCCTGCTAAATAGCAATCACAACTAAAACCAAAAAAATAGCTGAACATTGTGGCAGGCACCTGCAGACCTAGCTACTTGGGAGGCTGAGGCAAGACAATTACTTAAGCCCAAGAGTTTGAGGTTGCTGTGATGCCAAGGGTGACATAGTGAGACTCTCAAAAAAAAAAGATTCTCTTGGCAGATAAATTGCTGAAAGCTGGTCAGACACCCAAGCACACATCCTACTTGGTCCTGTGGCAAGCAAGTTGGAGGTCTGGCCTGGGAGGCCAGGCATGGCAGGGAGCAAGGTTGCTGGGTCCCTTGTGAACACAGCTGCCTCCTGCTTTCTGCAGTCACCCTCCAAAGAGGTCCTCTCGCTGGGGTAAGCATTCCCAGCCCCAATTAACATGAACATGGAATTTAGAACCACAACAGCTAAATAAGTTGGTTGTGTTGTCTCTGTTATTAACAAGTACATTTGGTGGCTTGGCGCCTGTAGCTCAAGCAGCTAGGGCACCAGCCACATGCACTGGAGCTGGCAGGTTCAAATCCAGCCCACCAAACAACATCAACTATAACCAAAACTAGCCAGGCATTGTGGCAGGTGTCTATGGTCCCAGCTACTTGGGAGGCTGAGGCAAGAGGATCACTTGAGCAAGTACATTTGTATATTTGGCATAATGTCTTTTGTCTTTTTGGGTTTTTTTTGTTTTTTTTTTTTTTTTTTTTGCCGTTTTGGGCTGGGTCCAGGTTTGAACCCACCACCTCCTGCATATGAGGCCAGTGCCCTACTCCTTTGAGCCACAGGCGCCTCCCTTTTTTTTTTTGAGACAGTCTCACTGTGTCACGCCTTGTCATGGCGTCACAGCTCACAGCAAGCTCAAATTCTTGGGCTCAAGTGATTCTCTTGCCTCAGCTTCCCAAGTAGCTGGGACTACAGGCGCCCACCATAACGCCCAGCTATTTTTTGTTTCAGTAGTCATTGTTGGTTAGCTGGCCCAGGCCAGGTTTGAACCCGCCACCTTCAGTATATGTGGCTGACGCCATAACCACTGTGCTATAGGTCCTGAGCCCAGCTGATGCTTTTAATTAGGAAAAAAACTTTTTTGTAAATCCAAAACATTGTTTAAAAGACATAACCATAGGCTTGGTGCCCTTAGCTCAGTGGTTAGGGTGCCAGCCACATGCACCAGGGCTGGTGGGTTTAAACCTGGCCAGGGCCTGCTAAACAACAATGACAGCATAACAAAAAGTAGCCAGGTGTTGTGGCGGGCACCTGTAGTCCCAGCTCTTGGGAGGCTGAGGCAAGAGAATCGCTTAAGCCCAAGAGTTTGAGGTTGCTGTGAGCTATGATGCTACAGCAGTCCACCAACGGGGACAGTGAGACTGTCCAAAAAAAAAAAAGATAACCATAGAACACAGCTTCCTTTTTGTAGATTGCTATATGTTTAAAGTAAAATAACCAGGAGCCACTTGCTGTGTCTTTGTTGTTTCATCTGCCTTTTCCCCCATGAGTCATCCCAGAGATGATTGCCACCCTCTCTGCTCAGCCAGTGGGGCCTCCTCTTTTTGGCAGACTGTAGGGTCTTCATCTGACAGAGCATGAGGATGCAGTGCTCCATATCCTGAACTGGGTGACCTGATGTAAGCATGAGTCTTTGTGTCCCTTTACAGAAAATGGACTAGCCCCACCAAGAGGGAGGAACCTCTTGCTATAACCTCTTGGTGCTGCTGGCCTCCCCATAGGCAGAGTTGCTATCATACCTGGGACTCCTTGTGGTCTCTGTATCTTTTTTTTTGGGGGGGGGGGCAGAGTCTCACTATATTGCCCAGGTTAGAATACTGTGTGTCAGCCTAGCTCACACCAACTTCAAACTCCTGGTTTTTTTGGTTTTTTTGAGACAGAGCCTCAAGCTGTCCCCCTGGGTAGAGTGCCATGGCATCACAGCTCACAGCAAACTCCCAACTCCTGGGCTCAAGCAAGTCTCCTGCCTCAGCCTCCCAAGTAGCTGGGACCATAGGCACCCACCACAATGCCCGGCTATTTTTTTTTTTTTAGTTGCAACCTTCATTGTTTGGGGGGCCCAGGCTGGATTCAAACCCGCCACCTTAGGTGTATGTGGCTGGCGCCTTAGCCACTTGAGTCACAGGTGCCAAGCCTCAAATTCCTGGTTTTTTTTTTTTTTTCTTTGAGACAGAGCCTCAAGCTGTCCCCCTGGGTAGAGTGCTGTGGCATTACAGCTCACAGCAACCTCCAACTCCTAGGCTCAAGCGAGTCTCTTGCCTCCGCCTCCCAAGTAGCTGGGACCACAGGTGCCCGTCACAACGCCCGGCTATTTTTTTTTTTTTTTTGGTTGCAGCCGTCATTGTTGTTTGGTGGGTCCGGGCTGGGGATTTGAACCCGCCACCTTAGGTGTACGTGGCTGGCGCCTTAGTCGGTTGAGCTATAGGCGCCGAGCCTCAAATTCCTGTTTTAAGGTGATCCTCCTGCCTGAGCTTCCTGAGTAGCTGGGACTGTAAGACATTTGCCACAACACCCAGCTAATTTTTTATGTTATTAGTAGAGATGGGATCTCACTCTGGCTCAAGCTGGTCTTGAACTCCTGAACTCAAGGGATCTATTACCTTACTTCCTGGAGTCTCTGTGTTCTTAAAATAAAAAAATTTTTTTTTTAAGAAACAGGGTCTTACTCTGTCACCCAGGCTAATATGCAATGGTGTAATCATAGCTCACTGCATCCTTGGACTCCTAGGCCTTCCAAGTAACTGGGAGTATAGGTGCATACCACCACACCGAGCTAATTTCATTTTTATTTGTATGGGTAGAGACAGGATCTGGCTGTGTTGCATGGGCTGGTCTAGAACTCCTGGCCTCCCAAAACACTAGGATTACAGGTGTGATTCACTGTGCCCTGCCTTTGGTCTCTGTATTTGTAGAAGGGATCAGCCTCTATGCACCTATGGAGGGGCTTGTTCCATTGTTTTCAGAGGTGAAATTCACACAACATAAAATTAACTGTTGAACTGAACAGTGGGACAGTGCCTGTGGCTCAGTGAGTAGGGCACCAGCCCCATATATGGAGGGTGGAGGGTTCAAACCCGGCCCTGGCCAAATTGTAACAAAAAAATAGCCAGGGGTGGCACCTGTGGCTCAAAAGAGTAGGGCACTGGCCCCATATGCCAGAGGTGGCGGGTTCAAACCCAGCCCTGGCCAAAAACTACAGAAAGAAAATAGCTGGGCATTGTGTCCCAGCTACTTGAGAGGCTGAGGCAAGAAAATCGCCTAAGCCCTAGAGTTGGAGGTTGCTACAAGCTGTGTGATGCCACGGCACTCTACCAAGGGCGATAAAGTGAAACTCTGTCTCTTAAAAAAAATAATAAATTTTAAAAAAGTGAACAGTGACATTCAGTACAACCTTTACTTTTAGTTCCAGAACATTTTGATTCCCCCAAAAGGAAAACCCATACCCATTAGGAGTCGCTCCCCAGTCCCCCTCTCTCATCCCTTGATAGCCACTAATCTACTTCCTGTCTCTATGGATTTGCTGTTCTGGACATTTCATATCAGTGGAATCTCACACATTCTGAGACTATTTTTTTTTTTTTTTGAGACAGAGTTTCACTGTTACCCTGGATAGAGTGCGATAGCATGCCTCACGGCAACCTCAGTCTTTTGGACTTACCAGGGGTCCTCAAACTTTTTAAACAGGGGGCCAGTTCACTGTCCTTCAGACCATTGGAGGGCCAAACTGCGGGCCCTGGGACAAGTTGGCTGCTAAGCAGGACAGGTAGCAGCGGCAGCAAAAACACCGTGCAGGGCTTGGCGCCTATAGCTCAACCGGCTGAGGCGCCAGCCACGTACACTTAAGATGGTGGGTTCGAATCCCCAGCCCGGTCCCGCCAAACAACAATGATGGCTGCAACCAAAAAATAGCCCGGCGTTGTGGCGAGCGCCTTTGGTCCCAGCTACTTGGGAGGCGGAGGCAAGAGACTCGCTTGAGCCCAGGAGTTGGAGGTTGCTGTGAGCTGTAATGTCACGGCACTCTACCCAGGGGGACAGCTTGAGGCTCTGTCACAAAAAAAAAAAAAAACACCACGCGGGCCAGATAAATGTCCTAGATGGGCTGCATGTGGCCCGCGGGCCGTAGTTTGAGGACGCCTAATTAGGCAATCTTCTTGCCTCACTGGTGGTGAGGTGCCCAACATGTCATCAGGCTAATTTTTCTATTTTTAGTAGAGATGCGGGCTTGCTGTTACTCAGGATGGTCTTGAACTCCTGAGGTGAGCTCAGGCGATCTACCCTTCTCAGCCAAGGCTAAGATTATAGGCTTGAGCCAGCACACCTGGTCATTTTGTGACCTTTTTATGTCTGGCTCCTACTCCACACCATTTTTTAAGGTTTATTCATATTGTAGTGTGGATCAGATCTTCATTCATTTTTCTTTTTTTTTTTTTTTTTTGAGACAGAGTCTTGTCTCAAAGAGTCTGTGTTGCCCTCAGTAGAGTGCTATGGCATCACAGTTCACAGCAACCGTGCCCCCCACAATGCCCAGCTATTTTTTTTTTCTTAGAGACAGAGTCACTTTATCAGCCTTGGTAGAGTGCCATAGCGTCACAGCTCACAACAACCTCCAGCTCTTGGGCTTAGGCAATTCTCTCACTTCAGCCTCCTGAGTATTTGGGACTACAGACGCCCGCCACAATGCCCAGCTATTTTTTGTTGTTGCATTTTGGCCGGGTCCGGGTTTGAACGCACCACCCTCACCCTGGCACCCTACCCACTGAGCCACAGGCACCGCCCCCCAGCTATTTGTTTGTTTGTTGTTGTTGTTATAGTTGTAATTGTTGTTTAGCTGGCCCAGGTAGGCTTGGAACCCACCAGCCTCAGCACATGTGGCTGGCACTGTAACCACTGTGCTATGGGTGCTAAGCCCATTTTTATTTTTTCTTTCTTTTTCATGTTTACAATACTTTGAGTTGCTGTTTTAGGTGCTATGGCTAAATAGGCTGAATAATATCCCATTGCATGTGTGGACCACATTTTGTTTATCCATTCATCCATTGATAGACATTTGGGTTGTAGCCCCCTTGTGGTAGCTGTAAACACTGCGGCTCTGAACTTGCCTGTGCTGTTTTTTTTTTTTTTTTTTTTTGGTTATTGTTGTTTGAACACGTGTTTTCTTTTCTCAACTTTCTTTTTTTTTTTTTTTTTTTGCAGTTTTTGGCTAAGGTTGGGTTTGAACCTGCCACCTCCGGCATATGGGGCCAGTGCCCTACTCTTTTGAGCCACAGGCGCTGCCCATCTTTCTTTTCTTTTTTTTGAGACAGAGTCTCACTTTGTCACCCTTGGTAGGGTGCTGTGGCATCACAGCTCACAGCAACATTAAACTCTTGGGCTTAAGTGATTCTTGTGCCTCAGCCTCCCAAGTAGCTGGGACTACAGGCCCCATGACAATGCCCATCTATTTTTTTGTTTTCAGTAGGCCAGGGCTGGGTGAACCCACCAGCCCTGGTGCATGTGGCCAGCGCCCTACTGACTGAGCTACAGGCACTGCCTGAACACGTGTTTTCAATTCCCTTGGGTTTGCCAGTATCTTTAATATGTGTAAATGGGTCTAGGCAGCTACTCCCCCTCTAAGCACACAGCCTGAGTTAGGGCCCTTATGTTCCTTTCATGAATATGCCATGCACCAAGGGGGCATATCCACTACCCTCTGTCCCTGGTGCCACATCATGGACCCACTAGCCACCTCTAGGCCGGGCCCCAGAGAGCTCTTGTGGGCCAATGTCCTTGGGCAAACCTCTGGCCACTGGATGTATGATTGTTTGATTCTCAGCATGGTAACTCCACCACTTCCATCAGTGCCTGGCTGGTCTCCCTCTATACTAACTCAACATCAAGTGTCCTTTTCACTCAATAGCAGATTTTGCTCATCCCTAGTGGTCAGTTTGGATGTCATTTCCTCCAGACAGGTGGGAGGGGCCATCATTTGCCTCTCCTATGTCACCTGCCTCTGCATGGGAATTGCATCCTGATTTCTTTTTTTTTTTTTTTTTTTTTTTTTTTTGAGACAGAGCCTCAAGCTGTCCCCCTGGGTAGAGTGCCGTGGCATCACAGCTCACAGCAACCTCCAACTCCTGGGCTCAAGCGAGTCTCTTGCCTCCGCCTCCCAAGTA